>KZ807481.1:322478-349690 GCA_000696205.2 Oncopeltus fasciatus | reverse complement strand
GATTGCTCTCATCCGATTATTTATATGTAAATAAAAAACTCAAATCTACATTAAGAAAACAAAAACAAACTAAATTCATTCATGTAAATTTGCAACAGAGCAACTAATGAATAATATATTATTTCCTTTTATGGATGGAATGTAAGGGACTGTTCATCCAATCATCTGTTGACATAAACAGAGTACTTACATTGAGTTATAACTTTGAGTAAATAGTAATCAAAAAATGTTTTGAGGTACTATATTAGCATGTAATTAGTTATTATTACTTTGATCCATTGTGACCTTTTGTGATCAGTGCACTTTTTCTTTTTTTTTTTTTCTTCTTCAGTTGTGAGATTTCATACATAACTACATACTATTATTGTGATAGTTTTGTTATTATAATTGAATACATTTTTATATAATTTTGAATTTGATTTACTTTTATTCCATTTTCTGATTTTCTAAAAAAAACCCAAGTCCTATCTCAATATTTGGTGAGAAAAATATATTTGAGATTAAAAGGTGCAGGTAATTTGTCATAGGGTACTTATTTATTCTTATAAAATTACTTTTTGAATTATTGAGGTCATTATGAAGATTTTTTCATATACCCTATTATAAATTGAATTATTCCTGGATTCAAATTTTTAGGTTTATATGAACATATTTGACATTATAAGTATAAATAAAATAATGGGAAATTGATCGTGTGTATAAATGAATTACCAAGTGCTAAATATCTACATGTTACCTTCTACTTATAATGATAATCATGCTTCTATAAGCAATTATGGTAATTATATTAAACCTATTGAAATAAATTTAAATTTTAAAACATTTTCACTATATATTAGAAAATATCCTCAGATAAGAGATAAGAAGAACTATTAAACCAAATGCATGATAGTGATGTGGGTCTTCCTAAAACTGCAATTTTCCTTAAAAGTGATATAAAGTTTCTTCACTATGCTAACAACTTGCTCAACTCTGCACTCAACTACTAACATTTAATCAGAATATTTTGTATTAATTTTAAAAAGGATTAATAAATGACTGCTAAACCTTGGTAATTTTTACAATTATTAAAATTTTATTGTAATTGAAATAAGAAATACTATCATATATTCCTCTAATATCCTCCCAGGTTTTATTTACCTATAACTAATGTTAGGAGAAAAACATTATTATTGATATTATTTATCATTGGTTCAGTCAATTTTGAGATATTTGTATACTGCAATAGGTGGACAATTTTCTTTTTCAAATTCTATGCATTTTCGAAAAGTAAATATTTAATTTAAAACAAAATTATTTTCGGAAATGAATTAACAGAATTGGATGAATTTTCCCTTCAAAGTTTTACCTGTGCTGATAATATGCCTAATTGACCAAAGGTAAAGAGTTTAAAATTTTTCAAACCGTTGTTCTTGTTTGTTAATAGATGAAATTTTAATATCATCTTTAATTTTAGCGGGTTTTTTTTTCCCTTTATGGCATCCCAACAACTAGGGTCATTAATGCCTTTTAAGTACAATAACGGATGATTGTTCATAACGTTTGCTACGAAATATGGAGATGGACAGTCGAAAGCCGCCCGCGAAGGAGGTTCGAACTCCTGTTCGTGACCCGGCACGAGGCAAACCTCAGCACCGGGCCGAACCCATACGATTGGCTCATTGTCCAGTCCTGCCTGAGGAGTCCTTAGTGAAGTGTCCGACCTGTGAGCGAGGGTGTGCATGGTGGGAGTAGGCCATTCAAACCCTCCAGGTCGACAACATACTGTAAGTAGGAGGCCAAACTCGGCGCCGCGGCCCACCACGACCCAAAGACAGGCCTCTTCCGCCCTCCTCCCAAGGAGGCTGTACCAACCGTTACTTATTCATTGAAGACAAACTACACTGCACAACAAAAAAATATTTTTTTAATGTTTCCTACACTAAATTAGTCTATTTCTACTAATTTTGGGGTGATAAAAAAGAAAATAACATTGAAAAATATTTATTAGCTCTGGTTTTTGAGATATACAGCACTTAATCTTAAAGAGTAGTTATACTATACGTGAAAAGTGAAAGTACAAAAAACAATATTGTTATGTTTCTTTTAGAATATTTTAAGTACAAAATTGATTAAAAAAAACATTATTCTTAGTGTTTTGACAAATAAAAGAGGTTTGTACCACCAAATTTCAATTAAGTCAATCCGATGTATTGTAAGATCGCTGTCGTTTAGCTTGTCTTTTATAAAACACTTCTGGAGCATCCTGTACTGAGCTGTCTGTACTGAGATATTTTCACATCATGTTTTAGAAGATTCCACTGTTGTAGTCTTGACCCTAACAGCTCAGCCTTTTCCTTAGACAAGCCAAGATCTCTTATAAGGTCACTCAACTCTGCTTGACTAATTCTGTGCGGATCACTAGACCTATCGCTTACATCAAAATCAGGGTCATAGGATGTAGAAGGATGGGTTGCTTCTTGTAAACAGACTTCATCACTTTCCTCTAAAATTTCATAGTTTTGGGGTGGAGAAGGGACTGGCAAATTGTCTGAGTGTGGTACAGGCCGAAGAGCAGATGGGAGATTAGGGTATTTCACCGTTCCTCTTTTCTTCATAGATAAACCTTGCTTAATGGGAGGAGTTAAGCAGAAATAACAGTCGTCTGTATGATTGGTAGGCTCACGCCAAACCATAGGTACTGCAAAAGCCATTGCCCGCTTGTTATTTTTCAGCCACTCTCGCAATATGACGGAACAAGAATTACAACATATATGAGGAGCCCATGATTTATCTTGGTCCCCAACTTTTACACCAAAATAATGTTCATAGGCAGTCTTAATGATAGGTGACATTTTACGTTTCTGAGCCTTAAATGTTATTTCACCACATATATAGCAAAAGCTATCGACAGAATTCACACACTTTCGAGGCATTTCAGATCAGCACTTAAATTAATTTAAAAATCAACTTCACACGATAATTTCAATAGCAACCACGTGCGTACAATTGACAAACTCGCAAAGGTTATGTTTACTACTTATGAACAGCTGATGAGAGGGGTGTTATGTAAACAAACATGTGTACCAACTGTTGGTGATGAAATATTTCATTTGTTGAACAATATATATATATATAATAGAATGATACTATATCTTGAAAACAAGAGCTAATATATAATTTTTATGGTCATTTTCGGTTTTAACACGTGGAAATACATTAAAATCAGCTAATTTCAACCCCGAAACAAAAACTTTGTTGTTCAGTGCTATTGACAATTTAGTAGAAAGAATAAAAATTAGCATCTTTGAGGAATTTGATTAGCCGGCCTATCGTGTCTGAATTGATCTCTAAAATATTTCCTAAGCTCGAAGGAAGAACATATTGTCGTATTTTATCGTCGTACTTCATGCATTCTGTTAATATGTGTTTCACCGAAAGAGGAACCTGGCAATCCACGCAAACTGGAGGAGATTTCTTCTCCATTAAGTTACAAGGGTCAGTCGGGTATGTCCTATTCTTAGTCGAGTCAAGATGACCTCTTCGCGGCTATGATTCCTGATAGAGGAGCTCCATTGGTCCACAGTTTCTTTGATAGCACGAAATTGTTTCCAGAGACATTGGCCCATTTTTCTTCCATTTTTTTAGCGTCACGAAAAAAAAATTAGTACACAATAGGATAAAATTAAATATCAATACATTTATCTACAAAACTCATTAAGATATAAGGGTGTAATTTCGAGTGTTAGGCTAGACCTCTTATTTGCCAAAAACATGGACCCAATCCGGTATTAAGACTTTTAATCACTAGCCCTCATAATTTATTTTTGGTTGACATCGGATTAGAGGGAGGTCAAAATTTATAATCGTAATTGCGAACTGAGCTCAGGTGATGGGATCCGTGATCCCGATAAATCAACTTTTAAAATATACCGCGTGAAGTGCAGAATTTCAATATAAAAAATGAGGATTTCGACGTATTTGTTAGGATCCTTAAAACTCGAGAGTGAGGACAGCAATCAGTTCAAAATTATGCTATTTCTTTTATTTTAACACCCCTAAAATTGTTTTATCCATGTTAATTTAGGCTCCCTATTTCACTAAATTATTAATGAAATTTCATTAATTTTTCTATTGTAGACTGGTTACGAGCCAATTACCACATATTGATAAGATAACAAACCAGTGGAGAAGCACAAAATCTAAGAAAATAAAAAATTTAAAACTCAATACATTTCTCGAAATAAGTTATGATTTAAAGGTTCGTTTACCCAAGGAGGTGTTGTGTAAGCTTATTGGAAAATATTAATTTTATCTAATCCAGTTGGACATTGCAGAAGCTCAATTTAAACAAAATTTATCGTATTTTTTTAGTGGGTAAATTAACAATATAGGATATCCCTATCCTCAAAACATAATAATAATGGAAAAGAACACCATTTAAGAAATCAGGTAATATTTTTTTTACAAATTAATTTACACTTTTGGAAAACAAGGAGATTATTATGGTTATAGTTACACATTTACTGATAATTTTACTGGGTGTACATTTATTGTTCAAGTAAATTTACCTATTTCTTAAATTTTGTTCTTTTAATGTATTCCGAAGGAATGAGTTTGGCCTTGATATTTTTATTATTATTATAAATATTGATGTTTGTCTTCGACACTGTAGTAGTCTCAGTTTTCTGTTTTTCATAGTGAAATTCAGCTTGTAGTTTTTAAACAAAAAACGCTAAATCTGTTATTGTACAAAATCTGACCAGTGGGAGTAGTGAATTGCCTGAAATACCAAGAGTGAATTAAAATAAAAACTTTTTTTGATCTATCTGACATTTATAATAATGCAACTGAACCCAGATTTGTTTATTGGCTAAAGACATTTTTGAAGAAATACACAACGAAATAGAAAAAATACTATTCATATGTAAACGGCCTAGAAACTGTAATTAGTTGTTTTTCTTAATGAAACTTTGCGCATAGTGGTCGAATGTAAATTGAACGACTAAGTTCATTAGATGGAAATCTAAGGAACAGGAGTGGGAAATGATCTGATATGTCAAGAGTGAGTATAAAATGTTCATTTCATCTTGTGAACGTAATGTGTAGTTTAGAGTAATGAAACTCATTACTAATTTGTTTATTTATGAAAGACATATTTTAGGAGTTAAACAGTAAAATTGAAACAAAAAGGAGTGGGGGTATACTTGTAATTTTAATATAACATAATATTATATATAGTNGCTCCACATATATATAATAATAATATTATATTATTATAAATATATTATATATAACACAAATTCATGGATAAGATAAAAAATACAACCATATCCGATATCGATCTTGTTCATTCATATTATGTTGATTCGTTATCCCTCCAACAGAAATTCCAAGCTCTCAACGATGGAATTATTGAATTAGGTTGCAACCTAGCGCCCAATGAGGTCTTTTAAACCACCTAAGTCTCAGCCTCATTTTGATCCATCCTCTTTACAATTTAAGCCAATTACCATAAACTGAAAAAAAGAGGAACCTGCCTCCTTGATAAAAAGCGAAAATATACAATCTACTAATAATGAACCACCCAAAATTTCTTTGCCCATTACCGTTCCCATATTTACAGGTAATATTAATAAAAATTGAGCAAATTTTTTCTTAATTTTTAAATCTCTTGTCCATTAGAATGTTTATTTAAACAAAGTCCATAAGTTTCGCTATCTCCTCACATAAGTCGCTTACGAAGCTCTGGCATTATCAAAAATTTAAAATTAAAAGCTGGAAATTATCCTTTTGCTTATCAAGCTATCGTAAATATAAAAGCACTCGATATTCGCCACAAATTTGAAATATTTGTTGAGCATTTTTCTGAGGTCTCAAGCTCCCTCGTTGATTCAATTGAAGAAGAGAATTTTAACTCTATGAATTTTTCAGGAGAATATCAGCAAGCGAATAACTCTATAACTGATTATAATAGCCCAATAACACTTATCGAACTCAACTCTGCAATCAATGACCTTAAAAACTCACTCGGACCAGACGGTATTCACAATATGATGTTAAAAAAAAAACTCCCTCTACAATACAAAACAACTCTCCTACACATCTTCAATAGAATATGGGACTCTAGTGTCATTCCTAACGACTGGCTAGAAACAATAGTTATCCCAGTTTTAAAGCCCGGCAAAGACAAACTTATAATCAGAAACTACAGACCAATATCCCTCTCCAGCTGCCTATGCAAACTACTTGAAAAAATAATCAACAAACGGCTCCTATGGAAACTAGAAAAAAGCATTAACACCTACCCAATGCGGTTTCAGAAAAGACAGATCAACAATGGACCACCTGGTTACCTTAGAAGCGGACTTACTAAACACTTTCATAGAGTAAAAAGAAGCAATTGGCGTCTTCTTTGACTTCGAAAAGGCATACGACACGATTAGACGAAGCCAAATACTCAAGCAATTTTCTGAATGGGGCTTTTTGTGGACGACTGCCGAACTTCATAAAGTCCTCCCTCTCTCTGCGCTTCATCAGAGTTCGCATTGGAAACAAACTCTCGAGACGAAGACCCTTACACTACGGTGTTCCACAAGGAAGCGTACTTAGCTGTATCCTCTTTTCAATAGCTATCAACTCTATAGTCTCCCATATTTCATCGCCTATTAAAGCCTCCTTATTCGTTGACGACCTTAAAATATTCATCCGCTTCACAAACATTGATTGCGCTACTAGGCTTCTTCAAAGTACAATTAACAAGCTTAGCAACTGGGCCACATCAGGCAACCTTAGGTTCTCAGCAAATAAAACAAAATGCATCCTGTTCTCCAAAAAAAGGAATCCTAGCCGACCTCCTATATTAATTCTCAACGGTCAAAATATTACTTTTACAAATGAAACCAAATTTCTAGGAGTTACAGTTGATGAAAGACTCTCATGGCTAAGCCATATCAAAAATGTTAAAGAGGAATGCTGCAAAAGGTTAAACCTTCTAAAAGTTCTTTCAAAAACATCATGGGGAGCAGATAGAAAATCTCTCCTCATGATATTTAAAAGCCTCATAATATCTAAAATAGACTATGGCAGCATGATCTAATCCTCAGCTAGACAAACCCATCTTATATACCTGAACACGATTAACCACTCGAGAATCCGCCTAGCTACAGGCGCCTTCAGGACCAGTCCAATCATGAGCCTCTACTCCGAATCTGGAGTTCCTCCACTTTTCATTCGTCGAAAACTGCTACTCAGCTAAATTACTTTACCAACCAACGAAACCAGCTTACAACTTTATATTCGAGCCCAAATATCTTACATTATATCAACAAATCCCACAACGCCCAGCCCCATTAGCGATCCGCCAGAGGAGCATGATCTCCTCTGTCCCAACAGTAAACATACAAGAATACAAAACTGAAGAACCCCCGTGGAAAAGAAAAATCCCATAATTGACTTACGATTAATAAATCTCAACAAAAATTACACCACAAGCGAAAAACTAGGAAAATTAAATGAAGTTATACAAGCTTACTCAAATAAAGAATTTTTCTTCACAGATGGCTCAAAACAAGAAGACTGGCTCAATATTCATTATATTCGCCTCATTGTATAGCAGAACAAAACAATAACACTCCTGTGGGTTCCATCACACACAGGTATAAGGGGAAACTAGATGGCTGATAATGCAGCTAAAGAAGCAGCCCTTAAGGACACACCACCCACAAACATTGTAGAACCAGAGATGTCAAGACTTGGCTTAAAAGAAAAACTTATTTGGATTGGGACACTCTCTGGAAGTCCGAATCGACCAACAATAAACTGCGAATAATTAAGAACACCACCAAGGAGTGGTCCACATCGAACCGGGAGAACAGAAGAGAAGAAGTCGTACTAACCAGACTTAGAATAGGTCAGACCAATCTTACCCACATGCATCTAATCACTAAAGATCAACCGCCAATATGCCCTAAATGTAGCTCTCAAATGAGCGTTCAACATTACATCGAGGAATGCCCATATTACACTAATCTATTTACATCCCAAGAAACAGGCATATATGAAAAAAAAAATTAACCCAACAGTCAGGGCGTAATAACCATGAAGTTGATCGCCCTATTACCCGATCCTAATCCTAATCCTAAATGCTCCACACCACCATTCGTTGAGTGGAAAGAATTTTGCAGGCGGTAAAGGTAGAACACTTAAAAGCGGTGGAATTGAGTGGTCATTTTATAAAACTCTCGGAAAGAATGACACTGGTCTCTGGATACATTGAGGTTTTTTTTCTCATTGTCTTTGCGTCTTGTAAATTATATCTCCTTATTTAACCCTTTAATGTTCATAAGGAGTGGACAGTGGAAAAATAAAAGTTGCCTGAATGAAAAAATACGACTGGTGGACGAAATTTCGGTGATAAAAGAATAAAAACCAGGGTGGTGAAAATATCGCCTCTAACTTATAAAGGGTTAAGCATATGGGAATTCTGCTCAGCTTACGCAGTTCCTGTGTGACGGAATTTTTAAATTTATGATTATGGTTTTGTGGTCCGATTTTCCCCAAGTATTTTATACCTAACAGTCGATGTAATCATATCTCACTGGCAAAATAATAGCGATAAGTTATCAGTTGTTGATAGTATTTGAATATTTATTTCTTGGTTGTTGTTTTATTCTTGGATGTCAAATGTCCTTAATTATCCAGTAATTATTGTACCTTATTACTTTCATTATATCAGTATATCATCGGTATGGAAGAGGATTTTTTAGCAAAAAATAATCCTTGCGGACAATCACTTCTTCAATTAGTTTCCAGAGGAAATGCGGTAATAACTGAATTATTAAGGCTCAAAGATCATATTCCGTCCATTTTTAGGTAAAATAATAATTTAATTTTTAATTATTTTTATTATTTTGCAGTTTTAAAAATTTCAGAATGCAATTTAGATTTATATTACTTTTATTATGAAAAAAAAAAAAAAAATGTTGCTGTCATGCATTTTATTGTTTCAGACTTAGCAATAAAACTGATCAGCAGAAATATAATGATGTTATTTTTGATTTCAATTACTTTTCTATATCTGAAGTTGCTGAAAAGAAAATAGAATCCAATGATGTAAGTACGTATTTAGAATTTTCATGCTTATTAGATATCTATTATTACTTGATTTATACTGATTTTTTATATCTATTTCTTAAGTTGATATATTGTATTGATCATTGTATTTAATGTTGTTTTAGCTTATGAAAGCAGGTTAAAAGTTTAGACTGTAAGACCTAAGAACTGGTAAAGGGTGAACCAATCCCTGTTTTTTTAGTTATTTGACTCTCATAGAATATCCCATATATCCTTCTAAACAAACTAAATAAAAATATTTTTATGACGATGAATTATTTAGCTGAAGCATATGAATATTATTGGCTACCACTGGTCTAAGTTTATTCCTATTGGTTTGTTATAAAATCATCTAAGGTTTCAAATCTATATTTTGAAGAAAAGAGTTTATTCAAATCTCTTTTCTAATGATTTTTTAAAAATTAAAGCAAAATATTGTTTCAAAAAGTGTGTTCAAAATTTCAAATATGCTTTTTGTTGGCTCCATATTTTTCTACAAATGCATGCACATGTATTATTGGATCTCATATTAGCTTATCATTGTGTTTATCCATTTTTCCCAAACAACTATTTGAGTTATCATGCTTTGGGAAAAAAATATTCTTAAAAATTTACTGCTTTCCAACTTTTCATTTTTGTTATATATCCTGTTATTTTCATTTTTATATCTTGTTTTCTCACAGATTTATAAGGAACTATATCAGGAGTAAGTAATACGTTGAACTCAAAATGAAAAGTATCTTGTAAAAGTGAATAAATACTCAATAAACATTACATTAAAATTAAAATTCCCAGATTGGAGAACACCTGGACTTAGTGTAATATAACCATATTTTTTTGAAGCATGAAGCTCTCATAAACTGCCTCTATTGCAATTTGCAAGGAATATTTTTGCTGGCAATTAAATACAAATCAAAACCTTATAACTCACTTTCTGGCAGAACCACATTCACCCCTACCCACAACAGAGACCTCACACCAGCACTAATCATAAAATTCCACAACCTTATTATAAAATTATGTGAGGCAACACACATTGAGAAATACATATACTACAAACTTCTTTCTTACAATTCTCAAGCACCTAAATATCACAGCCTCCCAAAATTCCTCAAACCATAGAACTCCCTTCTGCCCCATTGTTTCCAATATCAACTCTTCATCTTCCAAACTCAGCAAATTCCTCCTTCCAACCCTACAGATTCGGAGCCAACAAAACTTAGGACATAAAAAAAACTCCTTTGACCTCAAAACACAACTTGAATCCCTACTTATCCTAAATGGTTTCATTCTTTACTCCCTATATACTGAATCCCTCTTCATTAACTTACTTATTGACATAGTCCTCCAAATTGTTGACAAACACAGATCTGCAATCCAAGACCTTACTACTCTTACTTGTTCCACTAATCTCCATTTTTAGTACTTCTGGCTACCTTCTTTACTCCAAGGAAATTATTTTAATCAGATTAATGGTATGGCTATGGAAAATAACCTTACTCCTGATATTTCCAATATTACCCTCAATAACCTCCTAGACTGCATCCTTCTCTCCATTCCAAACGACATCTTGTTCCTCAAAAAATCTGTTGATGACCTGTTCTTCATTCTTAATCCAGAAAATATCCCCTAAATCCTCACTGCATTCAACCACTCTTTTAGAAATAAATTCACAAAATTTTCAAAAATGTTTAACAAAGTAATTTTTATTTTTTTTATTTTTTTATTTAACAAATCTTTCATACCCGAAAATGATGACCTAATAAATTAAAATTTTCTGATGTTGTACCCTTTGTTACTTTTATAATGTAGATTTTTTCATTTCTCCTTGGCTATAATTATAACAATTGTACATAATATTTTAAAATGCATTCAGTTTCATTCTTTCTTATTACAATAACAATAATATTAAAAAAATAGATGTGTGCATATTGAACAATGTAATAAGTTAATTATTAATCATTATTGTCATTATTGCTAGTTGTCTTGCTAATTTATCAAATACTCTTTTATCATCAGCTCACTGTAAAGTTTTCTTACTTTTTTTTCAACTAATGTTTTTGGTTTTTAACTGAAGCTTACAAAAAAAATTTTTTTTTAAATAAGAAAGCTCAAATATTACTTTAATACATTGGTCTTCAATGCTGTTATATGCCTAATTATGCTGAAATGAATGGTTTAATATGAAAAGTATCAATAGCTATTATATATAATAGTATTAATAAAACATATTACCTATCATCCTTGTATTTTATATTTTAGGCTCTTAGAGAGTTGTCTGATGAAATTTGTGAACAATATGGAGAATTATTGAAGAGATTCTATAATGCCTATGAAAGTATTTTCAAGTATATATCAGATTTAAATTCTTTTATTGATGAAGTGGAAGAAGGAATTTATATTCAACAAAATTTAGACACAATTTTCTTGAGTGAAGATGGATTGCAGTTAATGGTAAATATTTGTGAAGAATTAACTTCTATAAAATTATTTTTGCTGTGTTTTCATAGAAACATTGCATGACCAAGATATTATAATATTTTTATTATTATTTTATCATTATTTATGCTACTATAAATACTATTTTAACAGGCTGTTTTAAAAGAGCAATTTCAAGAATTTAATGAATGCTGTAGAATCTATTTCTGAAGAAGTTGGTATCTTAAACAAGATGAAATACGTCTTCTTTTCCTTCCTCCTTAGTGCCTTTCAGCACAGAGTAGCCTCGACCCAGTGTGCCTAACATCTCTCTGTGTTCTCGATCCAAACGCTTTCCCCCTCTTCTCCCATTCTTGCAATACTGTCCAGCCATCATGGCTATTCACAGTATTCGTGTCATATATATCACATATATCCAATATATATCACATATATCCAATATATATCACATATATCATGTCATATCTTTGGCCTGCTTTTTGGTCTTTTTCTAGTAGGCCTTGGATCAAAAAAACTTCCTGGTCCATGATTTTCACTCATTCAGAAGACATGTCCAAACCATTTCAGTTCCTTCATCTCTAGGGTCTCAGATAGTGGTTTCTCCTCCAGTTCTTCTCCTATAATATCATTTCTCCTTGAGGTATAATGATATCCCTCCGAGTTTGGCCAGCTACTCCTCTGAGATACTTAATTTCCAAGGCAGTGAGCCTGCTGAATATTCATGCCTTTCCTTTCCAACACTGCTTCCCATTCTACCATGGCTTGTTGAAGGTTCTGGGTGGAGTCCATAATGAACACTATGTCATCTGCGTTTAGGAAGTATGTGCGAGAACTGTCCTCAAGTTTCATTTCCCAACTACCACTCTAGCTGTCCTTCACTTACATATTTTCAGGATCTCGTCCATTACCAATTAATTAATAAGAGAAGTGGGCTGAGACTATCTCCTTGCTTAACACTCTATTCATGTTCAAGGTCCTGATTCCTCCTAAATGATTATATTTAATTAATTTACTTATTATTATTTAATTATTTTCAATTTTATGAACTATAATTTTCTAATAATTTATAAGCTGATAAAATATATATATGGGAGTAGTGAATTGCNTCCATGGCTGGGACAGTTAGATCACTGACAAGTGTGTATTTAATGTTCCAAGATTTATATATATGTATATATATAAATCTTAGGACATTAAGTACACACTTGTCAGTGAATTCCTAAAATGTACTGACTTCAATTGTCATATTTTATTTTATTTAAAAAAAATTTTTATCTCCTTAATTTCTATTTATTGAAATATCTTGAATGCTTATGTCAAAATTACTGTTCAGTTATAGACAAATAAAGGTTGTGCACAACAATTTTCAATCTGAAAAGTAGTTAATTCATGTTTTTAAAGATGAAAGTCTTATTTTTAATTTAAGTTATAATTATTTTAAATTAGTGATTATGTTTAATGTTAAATTATATGCATATATCTTTATAGTGTGAAAGTATTTACTTATATGGTGTGATGTTATTTATCTTGGAGATTTACCATACTTCACCTATTAGAGAAAGATTGGTTGTGGCATATTCTCGTTATAACATCACTGTTGGGACATTGGACCATGTCTGTCAATTGATTAGATCAACTGGATTTACAAATAGCATTCTCGGCAAAAAGCCTTCTAATTACCCTCAAGATCTCTTCAGGTATTTATGTATAAATAATAATAGTAAGTTCATTCACTAAGTCATAATTTTAAATCCACTCTTCTATTTTAAGCACCAAATTCTTAAAATAAATGTATTAAATTTATAATTATTTATTCTATAGAGCATTTATGACAGAAGTTGTATAAGTTAGTAATACCTTCTAGCAGTTCTTATCCATTGTAATAGTATAGCTTTGCCTCAGTTCATTAAAAAAAAAAAAAAATTATTTAAGCAAGTCTCCATGGTTTCTAGAAGTATTCATGAATAACTCTGGGTTTGACAATGTCAAAAATTATTTATTTTGCCAAGCTTTTCCACATAATGTGAGGGCTTCTTCAGGGCTTAATGTAAAATGAGCAATTCAGTTTACATTCAGTCCTTAAGAAACAATCACAGAATGTGAGAAAGCTCAGCAAAAAAACACTTTTTTTACATGGTCAAGCCCAGAAGAGGGATTTATGAATATAAATCTTTACAAGAGTCACAATCTGATCCTATGTGAGTCTTGTGGAATTATTTCTATTTAATTTATTAAAAACAATGTTTGTTTATATTAATAAAGTTCATTAATCAAGAGTTCAAGAATTGGGGATTCGGAAATACTATTAAAAAATCCATGATAGTGTAATTAAACAGTTTAGTTTTTTTATATACATTTTTTTAAATGGAAATTGGCAATTTTAATTTACCAAAATTACTAATTGGTTTAAGGAAAATTCTAGGAAAACTTAAGTCAGTCTTTGTCTGTGTGGGTTCCAATGAAGTTATAGAATAAAAGCTGAAGTTTATAATAATTTATTTTAATATTTTCTATGCTATTTCAAAAGGATAATTAGCATTAATGATTAAAAACTGTTTGAAGTGCTAAATTTAAAGCTCACTGGTTCATAATAAATTAATTTAAATTTTTATTCTCAGGAGAATACAAGCCAATGAAAAAGTAGTAAACTTGGTTATTGGAAAGCTGAGGACTGAAGATATCTACCACCAACAGAAGGTGTTACCTCTTCCACAGCACTCTACTACTGCATTTGCTCAACAGGCAGCAATGCTATTTGTAACACTCTTTTTTGTACCAAATATGCTTCATAATCAAACTGCAAGAATGAGGGAAATAGTTGATAAATTTTTCTCAGATAATTGGGTAGGTGTGTTATTTTTTATACTATAATGGCAAATTGTTAATTATGCTTCTTATAACATAAATATTATTCATGATTGTCATGAAAATGGAATCTTGGTGACACGATGTCTTCTCTCGCCTTCATGATAGCTCTGAAGATGGCTTATATTCTAAGCCAAAATGTAGGCAGATAATTTAAAAAAATACACATTTTATTTCAATTCAAATTGATCTACCTTGACTGAACCCCAACAAAAAACATCTAATAACAAAATTAATGCAAGAGGATAGGATAAAAAATCTAACTGTCCCAGGGCTCGAACCTAGATCTCCTGCTAACCGGGCAAGTGCATTATCCGATAATGCTACCGGGAGAGCCAGATAACTTATTTGAGCCCTGGCTGGGACAGTTAGATTTTTTATTCTATTCCCTTGCATTAATTGATTTAAATTTATGTGGGATTAAAAACCACAAATTAAATTAATATTTACAAAACATATATTATTTTTCAATATAATGTCCCTTATAATCAATGAATTGATTACAAACATGTATTCATTTTTCTAAACCACTCTATCCTCTGAGTTAGTCTTCGTCCTCAAATTGCCTTACCTTGAGGTCCTTTTTGAGATTCGAGAACAGAAAGTACTCACTGGGGGCTAGATCTGGGCTATAAGGAGGATGCTGATCAAATCAAATTCCAATTAGAATGTCAACAAGTGTCAATTGTGGCCATCACTTAATGTAAGGTGTGTGCACAGGTGTGTTGTCATGAAGAAGGAGGACTCCTCAACTCAACTTCCTCCTTCTCTTCTCCTTGATTGATTCTCTTAGGCAGGTTAAAAAATTACAATAATACTCTTCTGTGATTGTTACATATTTTTCTTTGTATTCAATCTTTATAATTCCTCTTGAATACAAAAATGAGTAGCATGATTTTTCCTGCCAAGGAGTGATCTTGAACTTCACAGGTGTAACCTTTCCTACACCACTAAATTGACTCCTGTATAGACTCAGGGTCATAGGGGTGAACCCAGGTCTCATCTCCAGTCACTATTCCTGTTAAAATTTCTTTGGGATTGGAACCGCTCAGCAATAAAAAGTCTGTGCAGAAATCAATTTTCTCTTCCCTTTGAACAGCTGAGAGGTTTCTGGGAATCCAACATGCACTAACCTCTTTTGCATGCTGAAGTGGTTGTGTAGAATACTTAGAATGTAGTTTCCGATAGCTCAACCTTCCTTGCAATCTCCTTTAAATGGCCATAATGGAAAACCAAGACCTCAATATGGTTGATAATGTCTGGCATGGTCAGGCATTGACAGGCCTTTTTTGGACAAGGAATTCTCACCTCATCATAAATAAACTAAACTAATGTTTCAATGCTCTATAACATGGAGAAGAGTCCCTATAAACTTTCTATAGACCTTCAAATATTCCTGAAGGCTTTATGCCTTCTTTGACCAAAAATTTCTTGACAGCTTTCTCAATGATTAGGTGTGTCCTTTATCTTAATCCCCTCCTTCATAGGTAGGTCGAGAACTTTTTGTCCTTCCCTTGTTTCCTGTTAATGATTATTATTTTATATTGCGCTCTTAAAGTTACACTTTACACTAATTCTTTGTTTTTATTTTTTTATATAGATTGTAAATATATATATGGGAATCACTGTGAACCTGATTGAAGTATGGGAACCTTTCAAAGCTGCTAGGATGGCCCTTGCAAACACATTGGAAGCTGTTAACATACAAGAATATGCAACCTTCCATGCCAAAAATCTTGAGGTTAAAGCAGATAGAATGGCTTTTTATTTTTTAAATATATTTTTATGAACATTTAATTATAATATTTATTGTCCTTGTTTTACAATTTGATGAACTTATTTTGTCTATTTCATTACTTTTTTTTCATTATTTTCTCATACAGAAATTATTAACTGAAACTGATGAAATTCTTGCTGAGGGGGTACTGGAAAAGGCCTACTTAATGGAAAATATCAGTAAAACTTTATCTTTAGCTCGAGAATGCAATTTCTCTCTAAGGTGGCTTATTCTTCACACTACTGCTCAACATTCAGGTAACTAATAAGTTATATTTATTGTATGAATCATTAAAAAAAAAAAAAAATAAAAAAATAATATTTAGAAAATATTATTATATAAATCAAGATAATGAGATTGTGGTAGTGTAATCCAACACTTAATTATCTACATGAATCATACATCTATGCCGGAATTCCTCCTGGATGGATATGCTACCTCTACTGGTGTAGAGGTAGCATGCCCACCTGACAAGTGGGAGACCCAGGTTTGATTCCCAGCTTAGGTTGTAAGAGTTTTTTTTTTTTTCTTGCTTCCATTACAATTCCTTTACAATGGGATTACTTTACTACAATTATCATCATGATTTGAATGTCAGATTGTGGCCCTTTGTCACAAGGGAGTCTGATAAATAATAGCTATTATAGCAATAATATTAGTACCTTCGAGTATAGAAGATATATTCATCCTACTTGGGGGTTTGACTCATAGTAAGGTGTGGAGAGCTAGAAATTATCGAACTTCCTCAATGGGGTAGAGCATGCTTGCCTGGCAAGTGGGAGACATGGGTTCGATTCCCGGCTGAGGTAGTAAGATTTTTTTCTGGATCCCTTTATGATTCATGTAGATTAATATATAAAGTATTTGTATGGTTACTAGACTATCTAGGTTTGTCTAGCATAGTTTGAGTTAATTATTCAGCCTTATTGATAAAAGCTTGGACAACTATTAGGATTGTAACAAATTTAACGAAGAATGTTTATTGTCCTCATAGCCTGAAATATAAATATTTTGTAAATTATAGGTGGTTTAGCATCCCTGAGTTCTGGGGCCTGTTAAGAAGAGTTATTAGTAAAATATAAGGATCTAAAGACTCAGATTAGAGTATTGGCAGCTATTATTTGTTGGTAATGTTTGTAAATTCCAACTCTTATAAATTTTGCTTGAGAAATTACCTCTGGCAGAATTCAGTCATAAAATATTGAAGTAGCTAGAATCATAAGATAAATTTATCTCATAATTAACTTAAATATTTAGGGACTAGGAAAGGTATGTTTCTGGTTTACTTGTGGGATCCTTAATTTAATTAAAAACTTTCAGGAGATTAAATGCTTCTATTGTGCTGAATCCCACTGATCAGACAGATAACTGCAAATTAGTTGTTGGTTACTTCATTTGATTAAAGAGTGTACTCACGACCCATTAGTGTAAAATGCTACTGAAATAAATAAAAATGATTTTATTTTCAAGGCATGTGGATCTTTTGATTGCTGCTATGTTCACCCTTACACTTGTTAGAGATGTTGGTCACACATGACTGTGTTATAGTCATGACTGTATATTCTTGCCCTGAAGCATCTTATTGAAGTCTACAGAAAGTAATCTCTGAGAATTAAATTATGTTTGTGGGAAAGCAAGTCAAAGCAAATTAATTCATTTAAACATAATTTTCATTGTTTTGTGACAGAAGACATTTTTAGTAAAACAGCACTTTTTTCCTTTGCATGGACGCTGTTTTTCCTGAATTTTTACATTCATTGAGCCAACTCAATAATGCCATGTTAAATTCACTATTGGTAGTTTTAAATTTCCCTAAATTATGAAGATGATGTATAGGAAACTAGCAACTTCTTGAATTTTTGGTTGCTTTCAGCTCCCATTCTTCTAACTTGTTTAATTTTTGAACAAAATTGTAAATAAACAATTTTCTTATATCTAATCTGCCAGCTAACTCACATAACATGTATGCTCTTCCAAAACTATTTTAACCCTTAATTTTTTGTCTGGAACAACTGCCAATTTTAGGGGTCCTATTCAGTATCTAATCAGTTGTTTGTATGATTTCATTTAAATTAAGCAAACTAGTCATCTAGAATGGTCAGGAGAGTTAGTATTATTGGGTAAGTGATAATCCTGTTATTATAGATGATGTTCTCTTTGTCACCTGGCTCTGCAATTGATATTTTGTTTAAACTCTATATGAGTGCACAATGGTGGCATTTGATTTTGTCTTCACAATCTTAATTTATTGAATTAAAGACAAATATAATTTATTGTCAGGACATCTAAAACCATTAGTTTGTTGGATAAGAGGGAACCCAGATCAACTCATCCAAGTAACTACAAGAAGAGATATTAGAAATAGACATCGTTATTTATTTGCATTGAACCATAATATTTTATGGGGAGTATTATCTCTGATAGAATGAAGGACTTATTAGGTAAAATTATTGGATTTGGATGGATATTAGCCTCGGGACCTATCAGTATGATATTATGATGCAGATGAGACAGGAGAGGCAGGAGAGATTAACCATTCTTGACAAGTCGCAGATTTGCATAAATTACTGATAACTGATGGAGATACCTTGAGAGAGAAAGATATAATCTTAACTAATTAAAAGCAATCTAATTGAGATCCTTTTAAATTGCAATTATTATTTTTTAATTTATAATTATTATTTTAAAGAAAAACAAGTTTAGGCCTTTGTGGGACTCGAACCCACCCTTTTTATCACTTGCCAGATGTGGTTACCTCTGCACTACATGGGCTCTAATACAGCTATCTTAGAAACTCAACCCTGGAGGAATGTGTATGTGTGTGTTAATTGGTTTGGGATGAGGATGGGTAAATATAATAAATTTACTTAATATGTGTGACCTTTTCCTCAGATCATATTAAGAAGTTTTTCTATTATGTTCCAAATGTATTTTGGCATTAGTTTTGGGATCAAAGTAGTGGTGTAGCCAGTGATCAGTATACACCTTTATATAGCGCTCCGTCTTTCCAACTATAATATACGAGTTGTGGGAAGAACTGAGATCTCAAACTCTACATACATTTGTAGTGAAGTGTCAGTTACATGTGAGTGCAGTTTCAGCTCGAATCGTCGCGAGGATCACATCTAAACAGTGAGTAAAGCGAACTATNTGGTGACACGATGTCTTCTCTCGCCTTCATGATAGCTCTGAAGATGGCTTATATTCTAAGCCAAAATGTAGGCAGATAATTTAAAAAAATACACATTTTATTTCAATTCAAATTGATCTACCTTGACTGAACCCCAACAAAAAACATCTAATAACAAAATTAATGCAAGAGGATAGGATAAAAAATCTAACTGTCCCAGGGCTCGAACCTAGATCTCCTGCTAACCGGGCAAGTGCATTATCCGATAATGCTACCGGGAGAGCCAGATAACTTATTTGAGCCCTGGCTGGGACAGTTAGATTTTTTATTCTATTCCCTTGCATTAATTGATTTAAATTTATGTGGGATTAAAAACCACAAATTAAATTAATATTTACAAAACATATATTATTTTTCAATATAATGTCCCTTATAATCAATGAATTGATTACAAACATGTATTCATTTTTCTAAACCACTCTATCCTCTGAGTTAGTCTTCGTCCTCAAATTGCCTTACCTTGAGGTCCTTTTTGAGATTCGAGAACAGAAAGTACTCACTGGGGGCTAGATCTGGGCTATAAGGAGGATGCTGATCAAATCAAATTCCAATTAGAATGTCAACAAGTGTCAATTGTGGCCATCACTTAATGTAAGGTGTGTGCACAGGTGTGTTGTCATGAAGAAGGAGGACTCCTCAACTCAACTTCCTCCTTCTCTTCTCCTTGATTGATTCTCTTAGGCAGGTTAAAAAATTACAATAATACTCTTCTGTGATTGTTACATATTTTTCTTTGTATTCAATCTTTATAATTCCTCTTGAATACAAAAATGAGTAGCATGATTTTTCCTGCCAAGGAGTGATCTTGAACTTCACAGGTGTAACCTTTCCTACACCACTAAATTGACTCCTGTATAGACTCAGGGTCATAGGGGTGAACCCAGGTCTCATCTCCAGTCACTATTCCTGTTAAAATTTCTTTGGGATTGGAACCGCTCAGCAATAAAAAGTCTGTGCAGAAATCAATTTTCTCTTCCCTTTGAACAGCTGAGAGGTTTCTGGGAATCCAACATGCACTAACCTCTTTTGCATGCTGAAGTGGTTGTGTAGAATACTTAGAATGTAGTTTCCGATAGCTCAACCTTCCTTGCAATCTCCTTTAAATGGCCATAATGGAAAACCAAGACCTCAATATGGTTGATAATGTCTGGCATGGTCAGGCATTGACAGGCCTTTTTTGGACAAGGAATTCTCACCTCATCATAAATAAACTAAACTAATGTTTCAATGCTCTATAACATGGAGAAGAGTCCCTATAAACTTTCTATAGACCTTCAAATATTCCTGAAGGCTTTATGCCTTCTTTGACCAAAAATTTCTTGACAGCTTTCTCAATGATTAGGTGTGTCCTTTATCTTAATCCCCTCCTTCATAGGTAGGTCGAGAACTTTTTGTCCTTCCCTTGTTTCCTGTTAATGATTATTATTTTATATTGCGCTCTTAAAGTTACACTTTACACTAATTCTTTGTTTTTATTTTTTTATATAGATTGTAAATATATATATGGGAATCACTGTGAACCTGATTGAAGTATGGGAACCTTTCAAAGCTGCTAGGATGGCCCTTGCAAACACATTGGAAGCTGTTAACATACAAGAATATGCAACCTTCCATGCCAAAAATCTTGAGGTTAAAGCAGATAGAATGGCTTTTTATTTTTTAAATATATTTTTATGAACATTTAATTATAATATTTATTGTCCTTGTTTTACAATTTGATGAACTTATTTTGTCTATTTCATTACTTTTTTTTCATTATTTTCTCATACAGAAATTATTAACTGAAACTGATGAAATTCTTGCTGAGGGGGTACTGGAAAAGGCCTACTTAATGGAAAATATCAGTAAAACTTTATCTTTAGCTCGAGAATGCAATTTCTCTCTAAGGTGGCTTATTCTTCACACTACTGCTCAACATTCAGGTAACTAATAAGTTATATTTATTGTATGAATCATTAAAAAAAAAAAAAAAAAAAAAAAAAAAAAAAAAAAAGTTTTGGGATCACTTATTTTTAATGTACCTATTTTATAGGGAATAACATTTGGATTATGTGAAAATAGAGAACTAAAAATTAACTAATTGAACTAAAGACCCAAGATTGCTTACTTTACAAGATTTAAATACCTTTTCCTGCAACTCTCTTATAAGTTGTTTAAAATTATTTCTTGAAACTTAATTTAAAATTTAAAGTTTAAGAAAATATATATTTTGATATTTAAATTTTTCTAAAAGTATCTAATAATTTTATTAATAAAAATTCAGAAATGACAGGGCTTAGACAAGGAGGCAAAGAAATATATATACTAGAATAAGGTTTATTATATTATTTTTGTAACTAAATGTTTTGGCTTACAATGCAAGTCAACATCAGGGCTGAAATCAACCACCAGATTAAAATATTTATAAAGTATAAATAATAACAGTATATTTAATTTATTCTATATTAGAATGAAAATAAATTTTGAATAGAAAAATATTGATATAAATGAATTAGCAGAAATGGATTACAAAAATATAATAATACACATTATTCTGGCATATATTTTTTTCTCTCCTCGCCTAAATCCTGACATTTTTGCACGAGTTTCTTGATAGCTGAATAATATCAACCATTTTATAAATCAAAGGGAAAATTATGAATTTGAGATGATGATGGCTTTATTCCCATATCTCATCTTCTAAAATTATCTAAGGTTATTAGTTTAAGGATTTAACTTTTTGATGTTAGATGTTAATTAATCTGTAACTTCAGTTTTGATACTTTATTTTTACCTTGTCATCTTTTTTTTATAATTAAGTTTTCATGCATTGAATTTATATTAATTCCATATAAAATATGAAAGCTTTATTCACACTCCTAGTATTGAAAAAGAAGTGGAGATTCATTTACGAAATGGAGTCAGTCATTCCCTTATAGAATAGAATACTTTTGTCTTATTGTCTAATTTTTTTCTGGTATGAAAAACAAGATTTTCTTCTTTTATATTTTATTAAATTCTGACATTACTTGTTCTATTTTAAGTTGCAGAAACTGTAAAGAAATGCAAACAGGTTAGAGATCAAGTCTTTTCTGATGTTCAGTACGATCAACAAAAAATACTCAAACTTTTGTACAACACTTCGGAATTTGAAAGTAAAATTAGAGAATTGTTTCAATCGGTGAGTTTTTTTTATAGTTGTCTTTATTTATATTTTTTAAGCATTAATTCTTGAGGAAACAATGTTTTATTTGTGTTTGAGTTAGTTAACACATCACTATGGAGGAAAGCAATAATTATTAGTTTTTAGATAGATGATCTCTATTATTTTTGCCAAATTTATGTTTTACATTTATTTAGTGGAAAGACAACTGATACATTTTTTACATTTCATTGAAACTTTACTCTACTTAATCAAATAGTCATATATTCAGTACCAATGGGACATACATTTATCTGTTCAGAAGTCTTGCTTTCTAAAGTTCGTAGTTAATATTTGCTGGTTGTCTTAGCATACTATTAAATACACACTAATAATGAGAGAGAATCATTTTTTTTCTGTATGTGTTACTACCAAGCCAATTCAGTAAAAATTTCTTTGCTGTTTTTTTTTTTCCCCCATTCTGAAAATAGTGTGATATATGTTTTTATTTAAGCAAAGAATTTTCTTTTCTAAAAAATTAAATTTGTCTTTTTTCGTACTCTGGGTTAGAAAGAAAGAGAAAACATCTACTAAAATTTAAGTAATAAATTAGTAAATGATACATAATAAAAAAAAATAGGTAATTTGATTTATACTTACATGGTGAGGTAAATATAACTCACTTACAGTGAGCAGGGCAACCATCCCGTTGAAACCTTATGCTTGGTGAGTATGAAGAGGAATATTTTCAAGAAGTACTGGTATCTGTTCTGTTATGATGGCAGCATACATAGGACCGTTTAGAGATCTGGGGAAAAAATATGGGTCTATAATTTTATGCACTAGGACTATACCAAATATTGACCGACCATCAGTGTTGTCTGTCTACATTTCTTCCTGGGATTTTGCTGGGAGTTGTGCCTACTAAATGTGGCCTCATCACTGAATAGAACGTGATGGAAGAAGCCGGGTTCTTATAGCTTCTCCTGTGCCTCTAGAGGCAAACTCAACTCCCCTTGAGTGCATTGAGAATTAGGTTTAGAGCTTTCTTCTCAGACTATGAGGTTGGCTATACCTTTTATTAGGTATAGAGGAAGAATTTCCCTCTTCTTAAATTAATAGTTATTCTTTTTAATACCTTGTGTTTAGGGTACTGTTGATCAGGACATTTTTTGGCTTAACCAATTGCAGCATGTAATTTTCACTGCTTTCATCTAAAAACAATCACCATGTCTATTGATTCCCTGAGTGTGGTGATTATATCACAGCAAAGACCACAACTGACTGAATGCTGAACAATAATTTATTGGTAATGATTAGGGAGGAAATACTTCAAAAATGTATTTTGTAAGGATTAATGAGATAATTCTTAGAGGTTTAGTAGTCTTGTATAAGGATATCAAGTAGTATTATGACTATGAGAATGCTGCTAAAGCTTAATATGACTTCTATAAGGAGTTTTATTAGGCCTTGAGACTGTTAGCCTTTATATCATCTTCCTTACTCTGCTGGAAAAGAGATGCTCAAAAATCTATGCTATATCTGTACAGGCATTGTCAAAATGAAACAGTCCTCACCAAAGTTCTGCCTTTTGAAAATTCTTTACATAGATATAGAACAATTCTTTTAAACTTGAATAATTTCTGTGCAGATTGTGCTTATAGTAAAATCAATTTAAAGAAAAGACACTTAGGGCTAATGAAAAATTCACATGTATGTATTACTTGGGTCGGGTGTATGATTTCTGGTTCTTTTCCTGGTTGATGGAAAACAAGATTTGCAGAAGTTTCCATGAAGTAGTTGAGCCTATTATAAAAAGGCGTGTAAAAAAAAACAAAAAAAAAAAAAGTTCTTATCAAATAAAAATTTCAAAGGGCTGCATATGTTTTAATCCTGTTTAATACTTACCAATACTTAATAATCCCTTTAGAGCATTCTCTAGTCTTGTTAAATCCCTCTTGACTTCTTAAAAAAAGCCTCAGTTTAGTTCTTTGTTTCAAAGAAGAAATATGACCGTGTTTCATAATTTTAAGGCATTACTGGAAAAAAATTTCACTGCTGCTGAAGATATTCATGAAATTTTTAATATTTATATCCCATTCCTCCTTGACCAGCCCACTTGGTTAGATACAAAATTAGAAAGAAAAGAAAAAAGGCTCCGGCCAATTATTAATGGATGTTAATAGGGTTCTGCAGAAAGCCTTTGAGTCAAATCTATCCACAAGTACTTGTGAATTTGACAGTGAGTGTGGTGTATCAAAAGATGGTCTTAGTCGCCATCTACTCTTCATGGGGAAGGTGAAAAAGCGCAATAGTCTGGTACCTCATGAACTTTTCCCTCAGCTACCAGCTAAAAGGTTAGAAATTTATGAAAATTTATTGAAAAAACCAGAATATTGTCACCTGTGATGAAAAGTAGTTTCACTAGTGAAATTCGAATATCCATAAGCAATGGCTAGATCACGTGCATTTTAAAAATAAATCCATGCTTTGCATTTTTTTATTTTGAAGGTGTTATCACAAATTTGTTCCTAATGGATGATCTATTTACAATGAATCCTAATGCAAACAACTGGAAAAACAACTGTACGCAAATTTGTCTGAGTGTTATCCTGCTTCTATAAACCAAAAAAGAGTTTTATTCAAACAAGACAATGCCTGACCTCACACTTATATTTTGTTTAAAACACACACACACACACACATTTGAATTTTCAATTGTCTTCTCTAATCCCGATCCTATTTTCTTGGATTACACCCATTTATGAACTAGTTTCAAAAATACACTTGAATACTTAGTTTGGTTTTTTTATGTCACATATGTTAGTTGGAAAGTAAACCCATTAATGTAATATGTATGTGTAATCTTTTCTTATTAAGTGCGTAGATTTGTTAAAAAGACATGTTCTTAGAATAATAATAATTTATTATTATTGTTTCTGAAGGTTTTGGATGACCGAACATCAAATTGGGAACAAGGCAAAAAAGAGTGCGCTATCAGAATTCAAGAATTGGCTGATATTTTTGCTGGTACAAAGCAAGTCATGAGAGTGAAGAAAAGTGGTAAGAATTATATTATTATTGAATTATATCGTTCAGTTCTCTATTGAATTTTTTTCTTCTTCCTATGAATCAAGGTATGACAAACTGGTAGATGTGTAGTTTGTTTAATATTATTTGTGGGATATTGTCTTATTTAGAATTTTGATGGTGAAACTTATGAAAAAAAGGGTGGCTCAAAGAATGAATTTCATCAAGAATATGTTGTGGGCTTAGATTTTTTTGTATCTTTCCCATGATAGTACCCTTTATGGAAATTAGTTGGTGAACCCTTTATGGAATGTGCATGTCAAAGAGCAATTTTTGTTAAAAATATGTTGTGGGTTTAGTTTTTTTCACCATTTGTACATCTAAAAGAAATTCTTCTTTTATTTAATAAATAGTTCTTTAAACATTTTTCTTCAGTTTTTAGTATGAATTATATTATCAGAAAATGGATATAGAAATATATTTTAAATATGTAAAAAATAAACTATTGTGGAATATCTTTCAATATTTTTTTGTTTCAGAAAGCCTTCGAAAGTGGTTTGAGGATATTCAAGTTGAAATTAATTCTCTTGATATAGAACAGCCAAATATAGCAGCACGAAAAATTGCTCAGCTTGTTCAAGCTTTGGATGAGGTTCAAGGTATTGTAATTATACTCAAAAAGATTTTTTTTTGGTGGGGGGGCATAGTATTGTTTTGAATATAAAACTAGTATTGTTTAATCTTGGGCCTATGCTATCTTTTTGAAAATATTATTATCTTTTGAAAGATAGAGCTGATATTACATAGCAGAAAATTTAGAGAACAATAGAGACTGGATAATATATAAAGAATGGACTGTATTAAAATGACAATACATAAATTAAAAATTTTCAAATAGCACTGAATTTAATTGAAGTAATGAAATTCAATGTTTCATTGCTATCTAATATTTCTAAAAAAATTTAAAAAAAATTATTAACACTGTTAATTATATATNATATAATTAACAGTGTTAATAATTTTTTTTTAATTTTTAAGTACCTAATATCCATAGGTGTGATTTAAATAAATGATTGATTGATTTACCATTTAAAAAATAGTAAATTCTGTCAAGATTTGTTGAAGGCTGTTGTGGCATGGAGAGTTTGTTCTATTCTATTGAATATGTTCAGAGTAGCACAGAAAATGAGGAATATTGGTTAAGAAAGTGTGACATAGTTTGACCCCATATACGTCTTTCAATAAAGTGCAACACAATGAATGGCCTCGTGTACATTTTTCTGATAATGTTTATGAAAAAATAAAGTATTCAAATAATTTTATTGTTTTCTCAGTATTTTGGAAAGTTCCATCTTTCCAATAAATGAATATTAGTTTTCTTTTTTGAACAGAATTTTTTTCATTTCATTTAAATTTTTCTTAAAAAAATTATGAATTTTTATATTTTACTAAAGCTTCGGTTAGATACATAAAAATTATACTATATCAACTGTTTAGTTGAATATCTTTACATAAAGCTTTATATTAAAGATCACACGAAAATAATAGGATCAGGAAAAATGTATAGATTTTGTTGATTCAGAACTGAATATATAATTTTAAATGAGATATTAAAAATTCATTGGAAAATATGTGAATGAGCACATGAAAAGGTATTAGAAAAAGTAGAGACCATATATATATATATAATGTTCTCA
>KZ807481.1:300160-316612 GCA_000696205.2 Oncopeltus fasciatus | reverse complement strand
TTATTTACCGTTTCTTCTTCCGGATTGGACCGTGTCAAATTGGTGTTATTTGCCGAGCTTTCGCACATCATGTGATGGCTTCTTCAGGGCTGAAAAGAGAATGAGAGTTGTAAAAGAGAGATATTTAAAATCCAATTTAATTTAAATTTAAAATGACAAATAACACCAATTTGATACGGTCCAACCCGGAAGAAGAAACGGTAAATACTTCTGATGACCGTCGAAGCCTACGTGAACATATTCACTTATTTACAAACTAAAGATACAATTTTTTTTTAAACCTTGGTCTTTACTTTAAAAAAATAGAGATTTTTCTTGAACTGTTGAGTTAATAATAATAATAAAATAAAGCTTTAGAGGAGCAAAAAAGGAGAATGTTTTCTAAGGCATCTTACTTACTGATAATGCTTTGATCTTATAAGTTGGCAAGTTAGGATGCAAAATAAGTAAATTCTGAAGTGTGGGGGAAGAAAAGCATCCCTTAACTTAGGTGAGGCCAGATGCGTCAATATAAAAACATTGTAGTGTAGAGGTTTATAAGCCTTATTGAGAAAAATAGGTATTATATAATAAAAAAATAGCTAGCTATTATATAAGAAAAAATAGCTTAGGAAAAGAGGATAATATTAAGGCAGAGAAAGAGAGATTTTTTATGTGAAAGAAAGAGGGCTGTGATTGGGAATAATCAGTTAGAAAAGCCAATGGAGAATATAACCTATAACACAAATATTCAGGAGCCAAGTGAAATATCTAGCAAATAGATTGTCATGTTAGTTTTTGGATGAATAAAATTGAGGATGGAGTGGTTACCTTGATAGTTATTGGTTGACCAAGATTGATACCTACTGCCCATGAGTTAGACAGTAGGGCTAACCAGATTAGTTCTGACCACCAAAGCTAGTGATTGAGAAGATCAGAAACTGAAATACCTCAAGAATCTGCAGGATTATTGTGTGTTGGAGTATTATACACATTGAGCTGTGACCAGTCTAAAATTTGAGGGTTGCCAACAAAAGTATTCTGTTAGATTAGTGAAATTTGTAACTATTGCAAAATGACATACTAGATCCTGTAGTACCACAGAATGAGGCACCAGAGTAGGAATTCCTACATACCATCTTGTTTACAATAGAAAAAGGAACAATCAAACTTTTTGTAGGTCATATCTCAGCGCTTAGAGTGGGTTAATCTTGTGGTGGTTCCTCAAATTACTAAATTTTTGAAGTGATATTTGTAATACCTTAGTTACTTACTAAAAGGTCATATGTGCTGTACATATTGCTGAAATGAAGTTCAACTAGGGAAATAAACCTAATCACTGGGAAAGGTTGGGAGGAGTGGGAGGGGCTGGTCTAATGAGGATATTGCTGAATATAGTTATTAAGAAGTAGGGGGGGGGGGGGGGCTTGGCCAGAGACTTGAGCTTGCCACACAAGATAGCTGTGGTCAGTTAAGTTGAATATGTTTCAGCTTGAATGGGTATCAGGATAAATGGTGCTAGATTAAAAAAAGCCAGGTTGTTTGCTGCTATTTTAGAGAGGATAATAAAATTATGAGAACCAGCAACTTCTTTTCTGACCATAGCAAAGAGGGAATGGAAAGGAGTTACAGCATTTTCCCTAAACCAAAAATAGAGACTCAAGTCTTAGAAAGATAAACTCATAATGAATCAGCACAATGCTCATGTATATAAGACAAATGAGAAGTAGTATTGAGGCCTGCCTAATCATTGACAAAATTAAATGCTGATGTCTGTAAATGAACCAAGCAATTCAAAGGCTTAAGGTTAGAAGAATTGGAAGGCCCGAATTTAGACAGCTTGTAAACCATAAGGTACTGCAGAAGTAATAGGTTTAGGATGGAGCAAAAAAGAACAGCTATTGCTCAAAAAGAAAATCAGTTAATGCTACCAAAGTTTACAATTGTGTATGGGCTATTAGTTAAATAGATATGCTCCTTTGTGTATATTAGTGTTAAATTATTACTAATTCCTATTTTAAGCATTACTTCAAAAATATTATTGAGTTGTAGTTTTATTTTTAGAAATAATTCTTTTTTATTGAATTAAAATTTTTTACCAATTTACTTAAACATAGAAATAAATTTTGAGTCCCAAGATTTGAAATTTTCTCATTAAAAGTAATAATTGTATTTCCTTCATTTTTTATAACAAAATAATAGAATATGTGTATAAATTAATCATTGTTAAGTTTTTTTAATATTTGTCATAACTAGGTTGCTAAGTTGACTGACAAAGTATCAGTTTTCTCCCGTGGATTGCTTATGATGGAGGCGACTCTTGTAGGGATTGTCCGAGTCGATTCAAGAGATCTTTTGGAGAGTGGCATCAGGGATGAGTTGGCAATTCATATCAGAAAAGCTTTTGATGCTGGGCTCCAGTTTTCTCCAAAGCATAAGGTAATTTAGATTTATTTTGCTTAATAATTATTTTTAAATTTGCTTAATTAATTATAATAACAATTATTAATTATTCATAGGTAGTTAAGTTATTTTTTGTCTGCTATAACAATTTACATTCATTATGTGCTACTTTTTTTTAAAAAAATTTTAATGATTTTTTATCTTGAACTTTTGAATTTATTATTTCTTCGACGATGTTGGAGACTTATTTAAGATCATATTCAACTTCAACTCAGGAAGGAGTTTGATTAAGTTATTTTCATTTTTTCTTGTGTCATCTTCTTCATTGCAGCTAACTAATGAAGTGCGTGCATGCGTGCAACTGAAAATTTCTCAAAGTTCAATGCCTTAAGATTCTAGGTTTCAGGCATGTTAGAATTTTAGAAAGACAACTATACATTGAAAATTTATTTCTTAACTCACCCCTAAAAGTGAAATAATTATGATTTTTTGACAATTGAAAGAGTAAAAGCCTTATTTTCCAGAGATTTTAATAGGAATTTATTTTCATTACATTCCAGAATATAAATATATTTCTTAAATTTTATATCCATTTAGGACATGGCAGTGTAAGATTAATGATTATAATTTTATTTTCTAAACTATTTAGTTTTATCATACCTTCTATTATCCATCTTCATTGGTTTCTGCTAACCATCTTCTGTTGGCGAGCGTTTTCGGACATTGTCCATCTTATGGCCGAATACATGCATTCACTGTCACTGTCTGTATTCAAAAGATGGAAATAACCTTTTAGATTATTTAGTTTTAGTTGAAAATTTATAAATTTAAGGTCCCTATAAATGGTTTTTATCTTTAGTGGCAATAGTTTTTTAATTTTAGGGTATAGACTTGAAGTCCAGACTTGAAGAACTTGGGGCTATTATGGAAGGACACAAGAACTCATTTGAATATGTTCAAGATTATATTGGAATAAATGGTATTAAAATGTGGCAAGTAAGTTTTTGTTTTTTTTTACTCATAAAACAATTTTATTTCCTTAGCTAATTAGTTACTTTAATTTAGTTTTAAAAACATTATTTAATCTTAAAAAAATGGAACAGATAATCCTAAAATTAAGACCACCAATTATTTTGTTGTTTTTTGTTTTGTTATTGGATTTTTTGTGCCTGAAGTGGCCATGAAAGGCAAAATATTGTCCTAATAAAAAATCTAGATTTTTCAACTATTATTCTGCATTTAAATTATATTTTTATAACTATTATTTGTATGTATAGGAAGAGCTGAAAAATGTTATTATGGAAAGTGTAGAAGCTGAATGTAAATATTTAGTTAAGAAAACTTACCCATTTGATATTGAAGGCTGGACTTTTATGGGTCGACTAACTAAACAATTGATTTCTACTATAGAACCCAGGTACGCTAGTTTAAAATACTCCAGTAAAAATAAAACAATTCCTTTAATTGTAATTGAACTATTGATTCACACATGGGAGCACAGTGAATGGTAGGAGCATTTGCAAAGGGATTCAATAATTTACCAAAATGAGTTACCCAGTCATACAATTTAATACTACCTGCCCCTGCATGAGAATTACATTTTAACTGCACACTATTTTTCAAACTCAACTGCATTCTTCATTATACGTAATTGTTCTACTATACAGTGTGCACTCTTTTTGCTTTATTTTACAATAATTTAACTGTTTTTATTCATTATTCGTTCAAAATACAGCTCTTTTATCCATGAACTATTAGTCCCCTTAAACATCCTCAGAAATTTTAAAGCCCTGCCCCTTTTCGACTACACACATTATCAAACCAAGTCTGCATATATTTATAGCTATTGGCTTAACATTTTACCAAGTTGTGAACAGTTTCTAATGGTTGTTATTATGTAGTTTGAAATACTTTCTTACACCTAAGCTTATAAAATCAATTTTGCTTTTACATAATTCTTGTACTTTTTTAAAAATAATATACTAAATCAGTTTTGGTCTAATTTAGGCATTAGTGGTATATTATCCAAATTTTCATTACTATTAGATTTAAAAATATTCTGATCAGCATATTTTTGTAATAAGGTTCCTTTAGTACTTTAAAATCATAGACAATACCAAGCAAATCTCTTGATATGGCACAAATATCATTTACTGAACCACTTATAACCCTTGGCCACTTATATATGTTTTATGCTCCTCCTTATCACCATCTTTCTCTCTTTTAAAATAATGAGATTGTGTTCCTCATTCATGTTTAAAATCCCTGTCCTCATTTATTATTCGGTCAATGTATTTACCAATTAGTTGAAGATCCCTATCACTTCTTTTTTCTTTATACCCTAAATATCAGTTTCTGACTAAAATATCTTTATGTTTACCATTACTCTTTATTTTACTTCTTAAGATCATTAATTTCTTCCTTATCAGTCTCCTCTTCAGTGACATATCTCTTACGGCACAGAGATCTGTTTCTTTCAGCTTTTTAGTACTTCTCTACCACCCATTTTTCTCAATTTTGTTTGTAGATTTTTGATCAAATTAATAGTGGAGCTAGGAAAATTGACAGACATAACATCTATCTATTGTAAGGCTTAGTGTTCTCTACTCTCAATAATATTTCATTCATCTATTGCCAAACCAGTTGTTAGCTTCTTAATAATCAGTAAAAAAATGCTTATAATAAAATGTTAGCCTTTACAATGTATAGTTTTTTAAATTTTAAACCTTTTTAACCTTTGAAATATTTCCTTAAGCTGATCATAATTATGACCTTGTTTAATTCTGTGAAGATCAATAATAACTTAATATTTACAGGAGTACTTTATTTGTGGAGCAGGAATCTGCATGGGTTGACTGCAAAACAAGGCTGAAAGTTCTAGACATCAATCTATTCAAAGTGTTGTTGAAAGCTCTCAGTGTCCCTGGACTTGTTGGTATTGATAAGATTGTTGCAACTCTCATTGTTAAACATATACAGGTATACTGACATTTCTCTGATTTATTAATTAAATTAATTTTTTCTGTTATGATTGATTAAATCGATTTACTCTATAATAGATGTTGGGAGACATTTAGTACTAACTAATACTATTTTTTTTTTATAGTATAAACTACATATAGTTAAAAAGTGCTTTTATAGGCAGTTCTTAAACATTAAACTAACTCTAGGCATTTAAAGATATTTCAAAAATGTGATTAATAATGATTGTTTACCATATTCAACTTTTACTTCAATTGTAAATCACTAAATAATCTTTTAATCCTTCCAACTTTAATATAAATAAGAAAATTAAAAATTGCTCTTATTTTTTACATTAATTTCATTTTCCTAAAAGTATAATGGCTTATAACTGCCCAATCTATTGGCATCTTGAGAAAACCAATAAAATCTTGAGCTAAACTTAGGCATAAAAATCTTTTTATATGCTAATTAGTTAGGGTCATATCGGAGCGATGATTTGTAACTGACCAGCAATTGCACTAAATGAAATATTATTTCTTGATATAAGCCTGCTCAGGGTAGAACTTAAATATCCGTGCCAGCTTAGGAGTTAAAACTTTCCAAGGTTTAATTAGTATCGAAAAATAAAATAAAATATAAAATTGAACTATTTGTCATATAATTATTTCCTGGGAAGTGGTTATTTTAACTGATACTTAATACTATATATATCTCCATTCATTAAATTAATTATTAATTTATGGGGATTAAACTTTTATTTCAGTACTTATATGGCAACATGACTGAGATACTGGAATCAAAGCTGATAAGTTGATTAGTTGTATCTGAAAAACTTTTTGATGTAATCTTCAGATTGATTGAGTTTCCAATAATTGGAGAAAATATGTTGCTAAATGCTCATAAATTCTTTGTCAGGCAATCCTATATATTTAAAAGAAAAAAGAGAAAATAAATGTCAAGACTCAAACAGACTGACCTAGAGTGGGATGTACATGAAACTACTATCACTTCACCAAATCTATTCCATATTCTGCCTATTTTCCCAGCTCTATCTGATCCAATCTCATATGATAAGTCAACCTGAATCATTTTATACACAGTAATCCTTTCTAAGATTAAAAAACAAAACAAAAAAAAACAGGTAAAACAAATCTTTTATAAGAAAGTCCTTTAAGATTATTATTATACATTAAAGTGACTCACTAATTGAAACCATGAATGTTGAAGTTTTGGACATTGAAATGTTGTTTAGTTTAATTGAACTAAAATTTTTCTCTTTAACAATAATTCCACATTATTTAAAATGTCTTGAATTATATTTAATTTTTTTAGATCATGTAAAATATAAGTTTAAAGTCAGTATATTTGCCGTTATTAAATTTCGAAGATATTATGAGATATTTTATATCCAGAATTATATTTAATTTTTTTACTTTAAAAAGCAAACTACCAGGAGGTTATAGACACACAAAATAGCGTAAACGGCTTTAACTTGCTAAGTAAAGAGAATATAGATGAGTATAAGGAGAAAAACCTTTCATAATATTTTTAAGGATATTTAAAGAGTGTTTATAAGGATACTTTTTCTCAAAAAGTTTGTATTATTTATAAAATGAGGAAAATATTAAAAAAATAGTGAGAAGAAAAGGAAGAAACATCTTAAGAAGGATGCTATAAGAGTGAAGATGCCAGTAATAATGGCTTACAAATGTTAAGTATCCTTCACGCAGTTGCTGCGTATACTAAGTAGATTTCGTAAAAAACGGGAAATGAAAAGGAGTAAATGAATACATTTATCTTAAAGGCCGAAAGTGACCACGAAAAGAGATTTTCATGCCGCTATGGAGGACTCAGGACAAAAGGAGAATTGGATAAATGGCTTCTTAAACCTTCTAGTTCATTCTTAAAAACCTAAAAACTTCGTAAAAACTTTTTCATTATATTGTTAATGAATTTATTGATGATTATTGTTTCATGGACAACATGGGATGCGGTATCTCGGAGTATGACTTGACACGAGACTAACTTGGAAATATGAACAATAGACTTCAATATGCACATACTCGACTTAACATGTTCTATACACTGTTAAACCGATGATATGAATTCTTCACACTTATTTACAAGTCACTTATACTCCCACTACTTACATACACCTGTGCCGTCTGGTAGAGGGCACCAGTGACGCACACATTAACAAAATTCAGACATTTCAAAACAGAGTACTACGAATGGCTGTCAACGCCCTTGGTTCACTAGGAACCAACAGCGACACAAGGAACTGGAACTTCATCCATTTGGATATCACATGGAAGAGTTAACTCAGAGTCATCACCAACGACTCTCATGCAGCCACTTACAACATTTTTTTCAACTTTCTTACTTTTCATTTTTAATTCTGTGTTAAAAAACGAATGTTTTTGGCCAAAATAAGGTATTCTCTTCTTCTTGGTGATTATTAAGTTTGCCTTGCCTCTGAACTCCCTACTCATCATCAAATTCGAACCTAAAACGAATCCATTCTTCCATTTTCAAGAAAATCCAGACATGAAATTTGATTTATATGAAGTAAAAAAAATAACAAAAGAAGAGGATCCTGTCGTCATTCGAATCTACGTTCTCGAGTAGCTTTCTTTAATGCGTTTTCTTTGTTAAAATTGTGATTTTTACAATTACATTTTACACAAAGCATGTTTAATGAAATATTTCCTAAGTTTACTTGTAGCGAAGTTGTTTTTGATTTATCAATTTAATCTCTCTTTATCGCTCTAATCTCTTCTCCTTATACTCTATATNGAATAATTAATCGATAAAACTTACTAATTATTCAATTAATAACCATATTAATATTTTATAATTTTTTATAAACAAATGATGTTGAATTTTTGTGCTACAAACAGTGATTTACGATTTGAAATATATATGTATAAGGCTATCAAATTAATGTAAATGAATGGCATGTCAAAGTCTGACTCTCGTTCAATTTAAAATTAATGAGGAGATAGGAACATTCCTATAAATAAAGTAAATTAAAATTAACCCCTTGAAAAGGACCAAGAGGTCAAAACATGTCGAAGAAGAAGTAAAAACATCAAGAAATAAAAGTAAATTTGAATTAATTTTACCTGGTTTCTACAAATTATATATATTCCCATATTCAAGCAAATAAATGCTATCTTTGTTTTCCCATTAATATTTATTTTGCATACATGGCTTTTTGCCTTTATATCTTCTTCTGATACTACAAATTACATGTTTAGCCATTAATAAAAAATTCAGTTTACTGTCTTTTCAGGAATTTACTTTAAAAGTAGAATATAATAAAATATTTCTTTTTTTTTTTTTTTTTTTTCTTTTCGGACTTGGCACTCTTAAGGAGTGAAAATGAGGAAATAGCTTATCAAATTTACCCTAAGTTATAGCAATTGAGATAATAATTCGTTAATATTCCACTAATATCTTCTAGAGAGAATCGATGAAAGACCACTCTCTGATGAAAACTGAAATATATCTTGCATTGCAGAGTGGACATGATGCCAAAATTGTTAATAACATATTAAGAAGAAATATCTTTAAAAGAGAAGATAAAAATAATTGGGAAAAAATGATGCTCCAAACCCTATCTGGGTAAGGTGCCAGTTTAAATAAGCAGAATTAAGAAGATCTAAGAAAACTATAAAGTCATCTGCTAAACCCCGAACCACTATCAAGTATTATAAGGGTAGAATACAAGAGCCTAGCTTAGTGCCATGTTTTAGTCTTCGACTTATCATTTTTTTTTTACTAAACTAAACTTTTTAACTCAATTGCATTAATTTATTGTACTTACTGTAATTGATTTTATNAGTAACAAATTATTTAATAATGACACTAATTGCTAAAGGGTTTGTATTAAATATAATGGGACTAAAAAAAAAAAAAAAAATAAATAAATAACTTGGTATTGTAGTGTGTCTCTTAAAAATAGAAAATGACCAAATATTTATATCAATGGAATTTGTATTACAATAATCCTAAATAAAAAATTTTTTTTTTTCTATTGCCATTTTAAGTCAATAATTAAATTTCTGTTGTAGTGTTCTATATTTACATTAAATTTCATTCATTTATCTACTGTATATTTGAAATAAATAAGGTAATAAATATTCTAAGAATATATTCACTGTCCTTAGAATGTATATTTATAGTAATTAATTTAACAGTTTAAGCCGGAAGTTCTCTCAATCTCCTTTTTATTACCCTTATTCAGTTAAACTTCAAAACTCTAATTTTCATGTTTTAGATCAACCAGGAAAGGTATATTCCTCTGCTGTTAACAGATTATCAAAACTTTTTAGTGCTTCTAATCTTTATGAAACAATTCTTATTATTGGGAATCTTCAAATACTCAGAAAACAGATATCATTTACCCTTAACCAGTCAGCTAAGATTAGGGCACGGAAATACACTTCTGCTCTTCTCAATCTCAATGAGTAAGTAAAATTATTAGTAATTTATCTTTATTATTTTTATTGTGTATGAATGTAATATTGTATTTAATGCAATAAAACTTAATTTTCTTATTGATAAGTTATTGTCTGCTAAAATAGAAGAATTAGGAGTGGGGTTGACCTGAACTGAAATTTTAATTTAACAATATGTCAGTCAAAATAGTTAAATTTTCTAATGCAATTCCCTTTGTCACTTTTAAATGTAAAAAGAAAGGCTGAGTTTATGTATGAATAGAATAAGAACTATAGGAGTGAGGGTCTATCAGAAAAGTCAGGTATGAATAAGAAAAGTTTTTTTTTTTTTTTTTTTTAAGGATTTACACTGCAAAACTAAATAATTATAATTATACCTTTTTTTATATATTTTGTATGCATGTTTAAAATTATTGAATTTTTAATATTTTTTATAGTCACTAATATAGTTTTAGTATGTATTTAATATGAAAAAAACTCTTTGTTCTGATCTCTCTGTTTCTCTCTTCTCTCCCCTTCTCTATTTCTCTTTCTCCTGTGCATAAGAAGCTCTATAAATAAGAAGACAAAGGCAGTTATGCCTGTAGTGTCACTCCTACTAATTTTTTTTAAGTCATGGAAAGGTTGATAACAAGACTTGTGATTTTTATGAAGGACATTACTTTTAATTTAATTACTTTATTTAATTTACTTTACTTTTACAGTTATACAGAGAGGAAATTGGGGACTATCTGAAATGAGCATTGCAAGAGCATTATATCTTTTAAGTTTTTCCAATTAAGTGCATTACCTTTCTTAAGCAAGGAACATAAAATTCACTTCATGCATTCGCATGACAACTTTTTTTCCACCCAAATGGCTGTGGCTCTGTTAATCTTTGTACAAAAGCTCATTTTGATTCTAATGTTCTTCAAGATCCTGAAGCTGTTGCCTTGCCCTGTTTCTCTTCTTCTGCCAGTGCTCCTTCTTCTCTTCTCTCCTGTCCCTTTTTTAAAAGCTCTCTTCTGGTTGATTTACTTTGAATCATGTACTAACAGGCCTTGTGTTTTGCTTCCACCACTATTACATACTACTATCCCCAAATCTTATAGTTTTTAGTTGCCTTTTTTATTGCTTTAGAGCAGTGCTCCCTTAACTCTGAAGTGTATGAGGGACTTAAGATCTATTATCCATTAAAGTCCCTTTGGATTTTGTATTAATACTTACTCCAAATCTTTGGGTAAAGTTTAGGGGTACATAATTTCCGTGGAATCTTAGTATTAGCTGTCCTTGATCATGCAATTATTTCACAGATTTTTGATTTCATAAGTTAGTTATCTCTGCTAACATTTACCTCTTGGTATGTCATTGAACTAAGCAGATTTTATTTATGTCAATTAATTAATAGGATGAGATCAATATAGTTTACTGTAGTGTTATTTGTTTATTTCCATGTGCCATTATATATATATATTTTTCTAGAAAATGGTATACTTACTATGATCAATTCCTGAAGTGAAGTTCATAACTCATCTACCATTCTTACTCATCTACACATAGTCATCGTGCTTACTGATTACTGATATTTACTGATTACTGGCAAGAAGATATCCTCTTTCTCAATCTGAGTTCTCCTAAAATTATTTTTAAATCATTACTGGGACATTTATCAACCGCTTTGTTGAGCTCATTATAAAATTCTTCCTTCTCTTCATCAGGTGAGACTTCTTTTGAGACTTGAGAACTAATACAATTCAGGAGTTATAAATTTTCCATTTACCCTTAATTTGTGAAACTGTGACTATCTGATGTAGAATTTATTACATTGTGACTCATTCATTCTTTCATAATAAAAACAGTGCCAGAAGTGTTGTTTTGAGTAACTGTGTAAAATCAATTTTTCAAGAAATTGTTTCCAATCCATCTTATTTCTTTGGTTACAGAAATGTCTATCTTCCTGTGGTAAATTTGTTTTAGGAGGCTCCGGAGGACCTCCAGTTGGCAAAGAGGTGAAACATAAAACATTCGTCAGTCTTAGTGTTATATCCTTTTGTCATTGGGAAATATATCAGTGAGGCTGTTTCTCTTTGAGGTTTCTTAATAGGTACTTTTTATGTAGAACATCAGATAGAGGGCTGCCTACCTGGAGCACCCTGACATGCTCCCCCATTTGGGTCTTTTAATTTGGGACAGAAACCCCAAAGTATTTTTATGTCTTTGCCCACGATGTAATCTGTGTGTGTGTGTGAGTATCTTTTTTTGGGGGTTGTCCCCCCTGGGAGTTGTACTGAACTCAGGACCACAGGTGGTGGAACTCATCTCTAAAAACTGTGAAATAAATGGTTTCAAATTAGCTTGGTGAATGTTTTTAAACAAAAACTTTTGTTATAATTTCTCTGTAAAAAAAAAAAAAAAAATAAATAAATAACTTGGTATTGTAGTGTGTCTCTTAAAAATAGAAAATGACCAAATATTTATATCAATGGAATTTGTATTACAATAATCCTAAATAAAAAATTTTTTTTTTTCTATTGCCATTTTAAGTCAATAATTAAATTTCTGTTGTAGTGTTCTATATTTACATTAAATTTCATTCATTTATCTACTGTATATTTGAAATAAATAAGGTAATAAATATTCTAAGAATATATTCACTGTCCTTAGAATGTATATTTATAGTAATTAATTTAACAGTTTAAGCCGGAAGTTCTCTCAATCTCCTTTTTATTACCCTTATTCAGTTAAACTTCAAAACTCTAATTTTCATGTTTTAGATCAACCAGGAAAGGTATATTCCTCTGCTGTTAACAGATTATCAAAACTTTTTAGTGCTTCTAATCTTTATGAAACAATTCTTATTATTGGGAATCTTCAAATACTCAGAAAACAGATATCATTTACCCTTAACCAGTCAGCTAAGATTAGGGCACGGAAATACACTTCTGCTCTTCTCAATCTCAATGAGTAAGTAAAATTATTAGTAATTTATCTTTATTATTTTTATTGTGTATGAATGTAATATTGTATTTAATGCAATAAAACTTAATTTTCTTATTGATAAGTTATTGTCTGCTAAAATAGAAGAATTAGGAGTGGGGTTGACCTGAACTGAAATTTTAATTTAACAATATGTCAGTCAAAATAGTTAAATTTTCTAATGCAATTCCCTTTGTCACTTTTAAATGTAAAAAGAAAGGCTGAGTTTATGTATGAATAGAATAAGAACTATAGGAGTGAGGGTCTATCAGAAAAGTCAGGTATGAATAAGAAAAGTTTTTTTTTTTTTTTTTTTAAGGATTTACACTGCAAAACTAAATAATTGAAAGTGATCTTACTTAAACCTTGTTTTAATTTAATGATCTAGAAGCCACAATTAGTTATTTTCACTACCAAAATTGGCTTATAGCAAAAAATACAAAATTTAAAAATGCAAGCAAATGGAAGTGGAGATTTACATACAATGCTATGGGGTTTAGTAGCTGAAATATTCAATTTATCATTTTATAAATTTTAATTATATATGCTATTTCTATTGCTAATTACCAAGATCAAAGGAATAGGAGTTTACCTAAAATCCTAAATTACAAATGAGTGCAGTACCAGACATAATTGATATTTGAACTAAATAATATTCAACTGGTAGCATTGAACTTCTAATTGCTACATGTTTTCTATGAATCACTCATTACACATTATTAGGAGTAGGGGTTTTCCTAAGCTCCAGTGGCTGTAATTTTTTAAAATTTTAACATAACTTGTTACATGGTACTAAAAAGATTATTAAATAACAATTTCTGTGGACTAGCAAATTTGGTTAGATGAGAGTAGAGGTTTACAGGAAACACTAAATATGATTGGGGCATTTGACATATAGTATTAAAAATATGTTTTCTTAATATATAATCACAGTATTGGGAATGGGAGTTAACCAGAAACCATATATATATATAATATGGTAATTTATGAATATACATAAATAAGAAATAAAACTTTATAAATAGAATCCTGGTTAAGTGTATAAGTTTAGCCACTGATTTATTAGAATTATTTATTCTTTATTCATGCATAAAATCAGGCTATGAGAAATTAGGGTTCACAAGTGTAAATTAAAAATTTGTATTGTAAGGGTGTAAACCCTGATTCCTCATAGTCTGCTTTCAAGCATGAACCAGCAATTTACTGTTTTTCTGAGCAATTTTTCGAGGACAATAAAAGGAAAGCTATCTTTTATGATTTCTATAATTTAACATTTTATTGTAAATTTAATTTAAAAATTTTCAATAATAAGAAAAATTATTTGTTTATTTTGTAACATTTTTTTAAAAATTGTTATACTCATATAACTTAACACTCAGTAACCCTTTGTTATTTTAATGTAACTGTCATTTTATAAATTATATTTTTATTTATATAAACCTTATTAGTTTCACTATTTGAGCTCTACCCCTTTTAGTTTAATACATCTACTCTAACTAAAACATATATATTTTAACCTATTCCATTTCTTTATTTTAACTGTAACTTTAGAGTAATTCTTTCACTTATTAAATATCATTTCTAATCGATATATTTATATCATATATAAATGATATATTTCATTTTAGTTTAAACTATTATTAAAATAAAGAATATTTGATGTAATGGAAACCTTAAATGATAAATGCTTAGAAAAAAGATCTTTAAGACATGTTTTGAAGTACCTACCTCACTGCTTTATATTCATTTTTCCTGTATTTATATCTAATTTTCTATTACAGTATATTATTTTTATTAAAATCAAAGAATGAAATATATAGCCTTAATCTTCAGTAGTTAAGCAAAAAATCAATATTTCCTGTTTCACCCTTCTCTGATCCAATTTTGTGAAAATACTAATAAATCTCTTCATCCTACCATGGAATATTTTTATTTTTATATTGACCCGTCAATCAGTATTACCTATAGAGCATTTATCAAAATAAATATACACCTGTTCTCAGACATCCTGGTAAAAATATCAGACTGTTCTAGGAACCTAAAAACTATTTTTTTTTTGTTTTTGTTTTTCATGATTAATGTACCTATAAAAATTAATAAATATTTTTGTCTTAGTGCCGTTTTGTTGGAGATGAAGGAACATTTAAAAGATAAAGAAAAGCCTTCACCATCACCCTCGGAGCTTGGAAACATGGCAGAAATGCTCACTTGGATTGGTGCCAATGACCCTTTCTCTTCCATTTATATTACATCACGGAGTATTCCATATTTGTCTCTCTTTCTGTTCCTCTTCTCTACTGCTCATGTACCTAGATTCTTCTATGAAAAATCCATAGGTTTGTATCTTAAATATGGGGAATTTCATTAATTATCATAATAATAGTTATTAATAATTAGGGTATTACATTTGAAGAGATGAAGTGAGAGATATAAGAGATTAAAAAGAGTTTGCAATTTCTTGCTAAATTTTATAAACTTACGAAGTCATGTTTGTTATAATATTAGCTTAAGTGGCTTGTTTTCAGAAATTATAAAGATTTTCTCCATTGTTTAGGCTTTAGTTCCAATTGGCGAAGTCTATTAAATAAATTTAGCAACATAGTTTAGTTTCTTCAATGCAAGTTTTTGGTCATGTTACTACCAATTATTTCACTTCCTTTAGCAGTATTTCCTTAATTGGCCATGGAATTATTTTTGCTTAATTATCTGAGAGGCATGGGTGTTTACTTGGAGAAAACTTATATGGTTTTAGCTGATGGATTTCTTTTTAGTTTTTCAGTATTTTTTTCTACTATTTACAGCCTTGAGTACTCCTTTGACTTGACCACCTAGAAAATTTAATATTTTTTGATTTCCCTTACTGCTGAATATAATCGGATGGATTGAGGATTAATTTATTGGTTATACTTTCAGTGGCATTATTGATATTTGGGATATTTATTATGTCTCCTAATTCAACAATTATGTTTCTCTCTTGAAACCTGACCCAATCAGCTTTATTAAGTTTTCACTTTTTATTTTATTTAGATTTAAGTTACTCAAGATAAGAAAGGAAGGGGTTGCTACTATGCCCATTTGACAACTGTGGGTGAAGATCATTTTTACCTATGAAAGGTACCACTGATTTGGTTCCTGTTTTCAGTCGCTAAAATTAGAAATTAGGAAGCTGATTATATAAGTTTTTTAACTGGTCCAAGATGACACGATCACTCAATGAGAAGTACAAGTTATACAGATTCTATAGAAGATCAATTAGATGAAAACTGATGCGGCCTACCAGGTATGCAAGTTTAAAATGTCGTTTTAATTCCAATAGAATGCGCTCTTAGCCTATTGAAGGATTTGCTTATCTCTAAACGCTATTTTGTTTGTTAGTCATTTGTTTACAAAAGTCAGTTGTTTTTAAGTCGTTTACGTGGACGTATCATACCTTTCTTTGGTGTTAAAAATGTCTAATTTTAAGCCAAATAAAGAGCATTTGCGGCATGTCATGATTTTCTTATTTAATCAAAAGAAAAAGGCATCTGAATGTCATCGAATTTTTGTTGAGACTTATGGCGATCTTGCTCCAACCGTCAAGACATGTGAACGTTGGTTTCAACGTTTCAAACGTGGTGATTTTGATGTTACTGATCAAAAACGAGAAAATCGACCAAAAAAGTTTGAGGACTTCGAATTGCAATCTTTA
>KZ807481.1:287375-299583 GCA_000696205.2 Oncopeltus fasciatus | reverse complement strand
ACAATGAAAATAAAAAAATGACATTCACTGTTAATTACATGAAGAGAGAAGGTGACCAATGACACTACTCTCTCAAAAAAAAAAAATAATAAATAAAAATGTTAGCACATTTGGTGTTTATTTACAAGTAGTAAGAAGAAAATAAAATAGCAATAAATAATGAGGAAATGTTTTTGTGAGAAATCAAGAAGGTCTTAATGGCAATTAATAAGAGACATAAAATTGAATAATGTGAATAATAATTTGAGCTTAGCAGATGTATGAAGTTTTGCTTGCTATACACTTATTACAGCACCTCATAGCAGAATTAAGCTAATTTGAGAAAAAATATACATTTACCATAGATATAATATTTTATAAAATAAAATATAAGTGCTATAAAATAATTTTTGACCATATAGTGATCAATACTGGTAAAAATTATTATTGAATTTTATAACTAAATTAACAAAGAATTCTTTATCTCTAATAATAAATACTAAGACAAATAGAAGCTACACAAATTTTTATTTGGTATGAGAGTTTTATTTGGTATGTTTATTTCATATCTATTTCATTATTTTGAATAATATTTAGTGATTTGTCACCTCTTGGCAAAATAGCTTTATTTTATTGTAAAGTAGTGACATATGGCCTGGTAATTGAAGGCACCATCTTCCCATACAAAAATATAAATATGTGAAGCCACATATCAGTCATTTTGGCTTTTAACTACCTAGCTCTGGAGCTAGAACTTTATTTCTTAGTTCATTGATAGTTAAAACTGTTTATTGGTCTTTACCTTCTCTCCTAAAGACTGATTTAACTTATTTTAATCTTATTACTTATTGGCAGCTTTCCCTCTAGCCTGCACCATTGGAGGTCTTTAGACTCTGAGGCATTTATATTACAATTACTTTGTGAAAATGGTGCTCATATTAGATATTGTTGGTTGAAGAATAGTTATGGGATTGCAGCTGGTAACGACCCTTGTGCTCATTAATTCTTATTTTATATGAGTATAAACAACAAGAATGAAACTTAAATGTGTCACTTGACTCCCCCCCTCCCAGAAATAAAAGCCATGAGCAATCATATACAAATATAGAAATTCAAAACAAAAAGTCTTAAGAATGAAGGTGTTACCCACAAGAGCACATTACTACTAGCCATCCTCCATTTTGTGATTTCTTGAGATTCATCCTGACTATGTGTGGTTATCTTAACCTGAAGACTCCAGTTTAATGGTTTAACTAATACATTAGATCTTTTATTTTCAAACAAATTACTGTCTTGAGAAAAATTAAAACTTACATTGTATTACTGGGACTGCTGGCAAGGTTCGATTTTATATTTTCTGGGAATCAATGAAGAGCCCAAACCTGATTGTAAAAGAAGCTAGGAAACTTCGTGCAACTGGATCAAACTAGAGTATGTTACACTGACAATTTGTTAATGGACATGTCCATATCATTAAAACTTTTTTAAACTAAAATACAAAGAGATGCTGCCCAAATACAATGAGCTTCTCTGGACACAGCCCATAATAAATTTTTCTATGAAAAATTAATACTATTAAGTTGATAAATTGAATATTTATTGCTAACTTCTTGGAATTAATATCAATTAAATTATATACACTCATGTAGATGTGTGTATGCATGTGTTTGTGTGTTTACATACTGGTGCATTCTTATGTTTGTTAACCTTTATAAATTTATACAGAAAATATCTTTAATAAAATTTAACAAATTACGAACTTTAAATATAAAAATAATAGAACTTAAATTGGTTAAAGTTGAGAAAATATTCTGATTTATAATATTCAGCTCTAACTTAGCCCTGAAAAGATTTGATTGCCATCATTGATAGATTCAGAATCTTGATTGCTTTCTCATTGATCACTAATCTACTTGCAAAGCTGCAGCCAAGATGCTATGTTGATTTCTAGTTATGCCTCAATCTTGTCACCCCTCATTAGCAGCTCTGTCTATTCAAGCATTCCATTTTTTAAAACAATAAACATAAGTCTTAGCTGGGTACACATACGTGGCCAGCTTCCAGCAAAAGCCCTTGGATAATACATACAGCCTTCTCAACTGGCTCCCTGCCAGATATTGTCACAAAAAACCTGGTATGATTTAACCTCATCAAGTTCAACACACTTATTTTTCATTCCATTAGATCTGCTCTCAGAATTTATTTCAAAATGGATCCTAAGAAAAGGATCTCCAGTTGAGCAGAGATGCTTATGAATCACCTGCAAAAGGTCTTTAGCCATTTCAATCCGTAAAGTGAGCCTCAATATCCTTGATTCTAACTGGGCAGTACTTCAGGGTTTCAACATTGTTCATTGTCCTTCTACAGTGATTATGATGATTGATCTAAGCAATCTCAATTATATACTCAATCTCCCAATATACTGTTCTCTTCATTTCTCATCACCATATTAGAACTCTGGAGGTGAGTGACCCTTACCAGCCTTTTTTTGTCTTTCGCATCTCACACGAGTCATTGGGTTTTTTTTTTTTGGAATAGGCAAACCTGGTTAATTTCTCTGATAACATATTGAACTCCCAAAGCAGAGCCTTATCAATTGAACCCAAATCCCTGAATATCAATTTCCAATGTGTTTTCTATAAGAAACTTGAATGTAGTTTGACTAGTAAATCTTGAGCTTTTGTTCCCCGCTATCAATTATGCTATAAATACACTTCTAAAATAATGATTTAATTCAATTTATTTTAGCAACACACATTTGCAAAAAGACTGGAGAAGGATGGTTTATTCTGGCAGTAGGATTGCACACCTTCTTGAAACAGTTTCATCTGAAAATTACCAAACAATATATCATGTTCTGTTGTCAGTATGCTAAGTCCTTCATGCTCACATCTGCTATGTAAGTAATCTTTGATAGTGGTATGATTCAATTAATATCTAACAGTAATTATACATTTTATGAAATTCTATATTCAGTGGACACCACAAAGTGTATATTGTGGTAAGTACAATACTGAAAAATATTTTCATTTTTTAATCGTTCTTTATGCTTATAAACATATTTCTTTTCATTATAAGATGAAAAATGTGGATTACTAAAAATATCTATTTTTGTGAGTTTTTGAGCTCTCCAGATTTTGCAATTAATTAGATAGTAAAAAAAAATCTCATATTTGATTGTTGAATGTATTTAAAATAAAAAGGACTTAGAACCAAATTATTAAATTCTGGTTTACTTTCTAATTCCAGTAATCAGATTAAAATTTATACGTTAAGATAAACATTATTATAATGACTTATGTTTCATGAATTTGAACTATGAATGATAGTTTTTTTGACCGTAGATATTATTCTTAGATGATTTTAGTTGGGGTTCGGTCAAGGTAGATACTCCATTCCAGTCATGGAAATATGAACTTAGGGACAGGATGTCCTCTCTCATCTTCATGATAGCCCTGAAGATGGCTTACAATGTAAGCCGAAACATCGGCAGATAATCCTTTATTAAAAAATAAATTTTTTAAATTTGTGTTTTTTGGATCTACCTTGACCGAACCCCAATTAAAATCATCTAAGTATGAATGAGTCTGCTTTTGGATTGCTCTGAGTCAATATTTTGTTTTGAAAAGTGAAAGCAGGAACTGCTAGATTTTTAGGCATAATTTATTAATAATATGTTTATCATTAAAAAGTTTTTAAATGGTTTGGTAATTTTTTTTTTTGACAAATTGCAAATCTTCATTTATAAACTTTATAGTCAGCATATAACAATAAATTGAATAGTGAAGTGATCTTTCTTCTGACTTTTATTCTGAGTATAGGAACTGAATTAGTTTTATCACTTATAAATATTGATTTTTTTTTTGTCATTATTTTCTTAAGTAATTCCTCTAATAAAATCCAAGAATCTGTGTCAACTTATTTTATTCTTTAAGTTTTAGTTTAATTTTTGCAAACTTGAAATAATTTAAAAAATGTTTTCTTTAGGTCTGGTAAGCAAGAGATTCCACAAGAAGGACTTAGCATGATGAATTTTCTTGAGGATTTTATTACTGTCGGAGACCATCCAAAATCGTATATCACTAGCCATATTCCTGACTTGATTATTGATTTGTTCAAACATGGTCTCACAGCTTTTGTCAATGGATAATTAATGTGATAGATCAGTTATTAAACATGAGAAGAGTAACTATCTGATTATACAACAAGTTGTTGCAAATATTAATAATAATGTAAACTACAATCCAGGGTTTTTGTTTTTGTGGGGGGGGGTGGATAAGTGTATATGTTTAATTGATGAAAAAGTAAAGCCTCTCTCACTCACGAAGACAAAAAAAAACTGAAGGAATTGCACAAGTGCTGAGTCTCTTTAAATGAATTCTTTCATTATTGTGTATATGCCTCTATTAGTAATAACACAATGAAAACAAAAATAATATCTTAATTAGAAGCTCCAGTTCATTTTTTAAAATAATTTAAAAATATATTTATTTCATAATGAAGAAAAATAAACTTTAATTCAATTTCATCTTTTTGATATTTTCATTAAAAAAAAAAAATTTCTGCTAATTTTTAATTAATGATAGAATGGTTATAGAAAACTATTTTATGTTTTAAAAATTAGTATTTCATTTATTTACCTTTAAAGTTTATTTATTTATGTAAGATGATTCTGTTTTTAATAAAATACATAAGTTGAATTATATTAAAGGTTATTTTAGTGAAGAGCCTACATATTCAGATTAGCAATGTATGATGTCAAAATTATGAAAATACGATGGTTTTATTCATTAGTACATTTGGCTCTGTAATATATCAAGTGTTGATATAGAGATAGAAGCATCAGAAGGCCCCAACAAAGTGACAGAATTCATTTATTCTAAGATGATATCTACGGTCAACAAACTCTCTTTTTGAGAATTCATTTATGTTAGCAAAAACAAATAAATTATTATTGTTGCCTGTAGACCTATTAAGTCACTTCCCACGTATTAATTGTAAACAGCTCTGATACACTCAAAGTACAAATAATATGATAATTCCACAATAGGATATATCTATGAGTGTCAATAGTATCACCAATCCCTATAAGTCCTCACTGCTGGGCTGGAGATTTCCAGGAAACTCACCAGCTCCAGCTCAAATATATTATAAATTGGATGAAGTTGGATACTAGTTTCTAATGAACTTTCTTGAGGTTAAAGAAATTGACTATTTCTAATTGAAATATTTTCTTAAGTATACTTAATTCTTCTCATAAAATCCAAGTATCTTACATTGACTTATTTTATTCTTTAAGCTTTAGTTTATTATGTTTATGAAATAGCTACATTTACACTGATACTCCTGTCTGTAGGCTCAGAATTCCTGTCCAAGTTGTTTGCCTTATCAGGAGTTTTGCTGTAAACAAATTTTCTTGAAATAGACAAGATTTGACAAGTACTGTGTGCCTGTCTTTCCATGATTGGTTTATTGAAAATAATATGTCTATGAAGATTTGTTCCACTTTTTACGACTAATTATCCTTTTATATGCAGAATATAAAAGGATAACTATCCTTATATATATATAATTGTCCTTCTACAGTGATTATGATGATTGATCTAAGCAATCTCAATTATATACTCAATCTCCCAATATACTGTTCTCTTCATTTCTCATCACCATATTAGAACTCTGGAGGTGAGTGACCCTTACCAGCCTTTTTTTGTCTTTCGCATCTCACACGAGTCATTGGGTTTTTTTTTTTTGGAATAGGCAAACCTGGTTAATTTCTCTGATAACATATTGAACTCCCAAAGCAGAGCCTTATCAATTGAACCCAAATCCCTGAATATCAATTTCCAATGTGTTTTCTATAAGAAACTTGAATGTAGTTTGACTAGTAAATCTTGAGCTTTTGTTCCCCGCTATCAATTATGCTATAAATACACTTCTAAAATAATGATTTAATTCAATTTATTTTAGCAACACACATTTGCAAAAAGACTGGAGAAGGATGGTTTATTCTGGCAGTAGGATTGCACACCTTCTTGAAACAGTTTCATCTGAAAATTACCAAACAATATATCATGTTCTGTTGTCAGTATGCTAAGTCCTTCATGCTCACATCTGCTATGTAAGTAATCTTTGATAGTGGTATGATTCAATTAATATCTAACAGTAATTATACATTTTATGAAATTCTATATTCAGTGGACACCACAAAGTGTATATTGTGGTAAGTACAATACTGAAAAATATTTTCATTTTTTAATCGTTCTTTATGCTTATAAACATATTTCTTTTCATTATAAGATGAAAAATGTGGATTACTAAAAATATCTATTTTTGTGAGTTTTTGAGCTCTCCAGATTTTGCAATTAATTAGATAGTAAAAAAAAATCTCATATTTGATTGTTGAATGTATTTAAAATAAAAAGGACTTAGAACCAAATTATTAAATTCTGGTTTACTTTCTAATTCCAGTAATCAGATTAAAATTTATACGTTAAGATAAACATTATTATAATGACTTATGTTTCNTATATATATAATAGGATGTGTGTATGTATGTAACATATGGACTTTAAAACGGCTAGGCCGGTTTTGGTGAAATTTTCAGGGAATCCTCAGAATATTCAGGCGGTCGATTTTATGTATTTAATTAAAACATTTTATGTATTATGTTAATATTTCAATATTCAAAAAATTATATAAAATTGTTATTTGAAATAATTGACGATGTATTAATAGTGATAAATCTCTGGCTCTAAAATTATTATTCTTGACCTTGAGAAAAAAAAAAAAATGCAAAGAATAGGCTATGTCCAGTAATATAATCATTAACGCCCGTATAATCTCTTCAGTGGATACATGAGTCCAAATGTACAATGTACAAATTTGTATACGTTTTTAATCAATATCAAATTGCAATACATTTTATCAGTACAATATAATCTACTCTAAGTATTACCTTTATTATTAAATTGTACATGCCATGAAAAAAAATCTCCATTTGAAGAGGCATTGGGAAAGTGCATAATAACTAATAAACCAATAGAAAAATCCCACTCAAATTTTGATTAACCATCACAATCAATACTGAGAGAGTTGAGGTTTTTCGAAATGACACTAACAAATATTTTCAAGAAATATTTACAGTAACAAAATTTCAGTGTGGGTTGTAGAGGTTGGGTACATTCTTGTTACTTGTGGTGAGCTTGTTTTGTGCTGGAACTTTACATATTTTATGGAAAAGTAGGATTTCCATTAATTACATTTAGAGCTTCTCTTGTTTTTAAATCAGCCCATGCACACCTTGCTTACTTTAAGCCTATTATCTTTTTAATATCAAAAATTGATTTAAAGTTTTAGGTAACTCTTTCCTTTTGAAGTAGATAAGAGAGGTAAATTTAAAGTTTTTTTAAAGGCATTTTTATTTAGACATTTCCAGTTATTTCCAAAACACTTCCATTTAATTCTGCAGAAGAAAATTATTTCTCTAAATTAACCAAGACCCCCCCTCCCCAAAAAAAGATCAGAATATTTTTATCTAAACCTTTTATTAACTTTCTAAGCCAAAGCTATGGAGGAGAGATTGAAAAATTTTATTTTCTTACTTTAAAATAAAAATTTGAATAAATGTTTTATGTTCTTTACTTTATGATATTAGATTTTTAGGACTTTGAGAGGGATTCAAATAAAACCTGAAGATTTTAATGATGGATTTAAAGTGGTTATATTTATTACTTGTATTAATGATTTTTTTTTTCAAACTAACAAGTGGCAATGTATTTTTGTTAACAGATGCATAAAAAATATATGTATCATATACATAGTGATTGATATTTGAAAATATAAATAAATAAAAATATATTACAGGGCAGTCATTTACTTACATAACAATTTAAGTAAAAAAAAAAAAAAAATAATAAATAAAAATGTTAGCACATTTGGTGTTTATTTACAAGTAGTAAGAAGAAAATAAAATAGCAATAAATAATGAGGAAATGTTTTTGTGAGAAATCAAGAAGGTCTTAATGGCAATTAATAAGAGACATAAAATTGAATAATGTGAATAATAATTTGAGCTTAGCAGATGTATGAAGTTTTGCTTGCTATACACTTATTACAGCACCTCATAGCAGAATTAAGCTAATTTGAGAAAAAATATACATTTACCATAGATATAATATTTTATAAAATAAAATATAAGTGCTATAAAATAATTTTTGACCATATAGTGATCAATACTGGTAAAAATTATTATTGAATTTTATAACTAAATTAACAAAGAATTCTTTATCTCTAATAATAAATACTACTATTTGACTGAAATTATTAACTAACAATAGATCTGTCCAATCAAATAAAATACTTTAAGGTAAAATACTGACAGTAATTTTAAAAATGGAAGATTTATAGCAGGAAATAACATAGCAATGCTGTAAACCCACTCTTTTTATTTGCTTTCATTAAATCTTGTCAGTCAATACTGAAGTCTAATTTTCTTAATTGTTTCATAATATGGCCGAAATATCCTTTAACATTGTTATCCAAGTAATCATATTTTTTTAAATGTCTATTAAAAAACCTGAAACTTCTCATAAAAATATCATACTAATGGCCTGATAGTGTCCTTAAATTATTTATTCACAAGACAGAAATATATATTAACATTGACTAAGTAGATAACTTTTTTTTAAATTTTGTAACAAACCTCAACTATCTAGATTATCACACTCATTTCCTCTTTGAAATATACAAACTCTTTTATTAAGTGAATACATTCAAATGAAAACTGTTGTTGACATAATAATTAGGAATGAATATTAAACTATAGGTGAACACAATTTAAATCCACTTTCATAGTCACAGGTTTAACAAATTATTAAAATTAGGAGTTTTAACAATTCAATAATGTGTTTAGCTAACGTTTAACATTAATAGTCATCAACAAGTTAATAATACTTAAAAAATAATAAACAATAACATACAGAAGTGTTAGATAAGTTTTTTTCTAAAGTTCTCACTTATTCTTGTTTTTTTTTTTTTTTTTTGTGATCTACCAACTCTGTTACACTAAAAGTCTACAGTTTGGAATTTCTAACAGATTAGATCAAAATTACTCTACATATTAATATTTGGCATTTGTGGGGGCAATGACTAATATAAATAAATATAAAACAAGTACGAAAAATATACAAAGTCAAAATATACAATTTAACACACGTAACATTATAAAATAATAAATTTCTTGTTGAAGCATTTATAACTAATTGTTTGAGGTATATGATGGTACAAATTTATATTAAGCGTGTATAATTTCACAAAATAAATATTACACTAAGAACCCACAAAGCCAGTAATATAATTTCTCTGAACTGAATATACATGTTAATTAGGTATATATACATGACAATAAATATGAGCTACACAGTACATCAATTGCTGCATAGTCAAAGAGTAAATAAATAAATATTAAAAGCTATGTATGTATAAATATTTTTTGCTTGGTCTATGCGAAAGAGTGAGCATAATTCTTTTTTTAAATTCTTGCTTCATTTATGAGCTAGCTTACATATAAATATAAAAAGAGTAAAGAAAATGAATATAAGAGTTGTCTTGAAAATCAACTAGGCAGATAAATAAGGCTGTTGAATCATGGGAAGCCCATCTGTTCCTTCTTCTCAGCTAGTGAAAATAAAAGACACATTACAAAAGTTATATACTTGATAAAAAAGAGAATATTTTGATTAATTTTATAAAGAAGAGAACCAAATTTAATTTTTTTAAATTTAGATTTGGGATGTTGGTTGACCGTTAATGATCAGAAGGAGGAGATAGTCAGGGCTCGGTCAAAGGTTTATTATTAAATAAATGTCTTCTTCAGGGCTATAGGGATATCAAAGGGAGGGAGTCACAAATTGCGTGTTCTAACCCATGGTTGCTGGGGTACTGAGCAACCATAGGTTGGCAAAAATAAAACCATATCGGTTCACCAATTTGGTTTTATGTAATAATAAACCTTTGACCGAACCCTGACTATCTCTTCCTCCCAAACATAATTTTTTTTACAAAATGTACTTATTTATTAATTTTTAGATAGTATTCAATAAAAGTAAGTGTTTTTTAATTACTTTGTAAATGAATCTCCAAAAAAATTTTAGGAATACAGTGTAATGTTACAATTATTTTACAGTAAAATTATTAAAAATAAAACATGACTTAGTGATCAAAAAACTGTCTATCATCTATTTAAATTTCTCTAATTGAAACAAAAACACAATAAAGTATCTCAACAAGTTATAATTCTGGATTATAATATATATATATTCTCCCATTGTTTAAATTCATAAATTGTTTGAATATGCCTTTCACCAAATAATTGATTGACTTTAGAGTACACTATGCAAAATAAATGATATATAAATAACTTTCATACCTTCTGTGATCCGTCTACGTTGGTTTCTGCAAACCATCTTCTGTCGGCGAGCGCTTTCGGACATCCAACATTACTGTTGAATACAGACAGTGACAGTGAACATATGTATTCGGCCACGAGGATGGACAATGTCCGAAAGCCAACAGAAGATGGTTTGCAGAAACCAATGAAGACGGATAATAGAAGGTATGATAGTTCTATATTCATTGGTAGTGATAATAACCCTTTAGATTATTTATATATAAATAAAGTATGATACGAATGCATTGTGATTAAAATATACTTAGTACTGGTTAAAAAATTAATTTAATTATTAAAATAAGAACAAGCATTTTATAAAAATAAAAGAGTTTTTAAGAGGGAGTGACATTTTCATGGCCCACTTAAAATAAAAAAGGTTATTATATACTAGAATTAGTATAGAGTTCAATCTCTTCTTAAAATTAAGTATTTTAAACATTAATAAAATATATAAAATAAAAAGAATTTNAGTTTAACTAGACCAACTGATTGAGGATGACAAGGGATACGCTCAGCCTTTCCATGATCACAAATAACTTCCTAAGTTCATACATTATTTATAAATATTATTAATAATGAAGCTGTAATTGGCTTTCCATTTTGTCTTCTAACCTGTCTTATTTGAGTTAAAAACGAGTCCTAATAGTTTATAAAAATAAACTCAAATATCAAATTTAGCTGCACTATTTGAAACTAGGAGGGACACACAATTTCAAGATAAATTTTTAAATATCTTCCTTAACATGTGTTGCTTGTAAATTTATATAGAACAAAAATAATAAATAAAATATATTTTACACTTATTTTGCCCTATAATTATTTTTCCATTATACTACTACTACTAATAATAATAATATAAATTGTTCGATCATTAGGTTGAACAACTAAATCCTTTTGCCTCCCTCTTAAACTCCTCCTAATCCTGGCTGATTACAGCTAATGATGAAATCGTCTAAAAATTTACATAAAAGAAACCTCAAATTTGGTTAAATACACTAATATTTCACTAAAGTTCATAATAATATTTTGTATAATTAAATGCAGATAATATATTGTAATTTCCCACTATTTACAAGTGATAAGTAGTAATGACAGTCCGGAAATTGACAACCCATAGCCATGATTCTCTCAGCTAACAGCATCGATATTTCAGAGTGTATACCGACTCTATTTACACATCCAACTGCCTTGCTATCACTATTTACATACATGAGAAGTATATTGCATAAATTGCTGGGCAACTATAACATATTTTTGAAACTCTTTTTTGATATAATAATTGTGCAAAAGCAAACAACAATCACTGCTTAAGTTACCTTTACTCAACCAAGGAGCTTCCAGTTAAGGGGAGTACAAAGTAATGATGTCACTATCTCCTGAATCACTTTCTCATATTTATTTTCCCCACCATTCATAGATTTTTCAAGTTAATTTTTTTATTATTATTGTTTATTTATTTTACTAGAGCTATTTTTTTTATTACAATAGAGCAATGCATTTTAATTTTGTTTGAACAAGTATTTATTTATTACCTACTTTATTCAGTATATAGATTGTGTTTAATGCCTTTGACACAAATTTTTCAATAATTTTATACATCTAATAATTTATTTATTTACTTCAATACCTGGTGAGTTTTGGAACATATTCTAGCAATGAAATAAGAGCAAGAAAATTAGAAATATGAATTGTTGTTTGTAAAATTTATAACCAAGATAGAATTTTAGAAATTGCTTAACTCCAGGAAAAAGTATTTAAAAATATAAAATTAGGGATATATAA
>KZ807481.1:270433-285983 GCA_000696205.2 Oncopeltus fasciatus | reverse complement strand
TATATATATATATATGGGTCAGTGCAATATTTCTGCCCCTTTAAATCCCCCTAGGATTAAAAATACCCATTATTAAAACTGGCTATCTTAAAATAAATAAAAACTTACGAGATGTAGGGCTGATGAGAGAGGGGACTCTGGCAGGTGAGTATGAGATGCTTACAGTAGTCTTTGTGGGTGAGCGGGGCTCGCCAGGACGGTGAGTGCGTTGTCTGATTCTTCTGATGAGCTCATCATCTTCCTCCCCAGCTCCAGTACCACCATACTTCTGCCTAAAGAAAGTTCTTCGTTCTTCTTTGTATCTCTCTATTCGCTCCCTACGCTCAGCATCAGACTCGCATAGCCTCCGCTCTCCCTCCTGTTTACTCTCTTCGATGCTCCAGTCTCTCTTGGCAGCAGTCTCTCCAACAGGTGAACTCCCGCTCCCATCCACATATATCCTCCAATCTCGTTTCCCTGATTCTAAAGGGGATTCTCTATCACCTTTCCCCCAAACAAGTTTCCTTTCCTCTCTTGCAGGTGACTCACCTCCACTAGAGGTCCACTCTCGTTTCCTCGTCTCTTTCAATGGAGATTCTACACCATCCTTAACTAAATCCAACTTCATTCCTTCTCTAAGAGAGGACTGCCTACAGTCCTGCTTCTCCTCACCTTTCTCTGCACAACACCGTGGCTCAGCTTCCCTCTTAACTAAAGTTTGTTTATCAACTTTGCTCCAGTCTTGCTCGTTTACCGTTCTCTCTGGAGATTTCGAACTACTTTTCTCAATGTGTTGGACATTCTTTTCGATACATCGGACATTTTCTTTAGTATCTTTTTCTGGTGACTCCTTTCTCACCTCTTCCTCATATAAATCTGGTTGTAAATTGTCTTCACACTTAATAGAAGAAATTTTTTCATCTACAATTTCACTTACAGGAACACTTAATTTAGTATCACATTTAGCATTATCTAGATTAAACTTTTCAGAAGTCTTTTTTTCTTCATTATTTTTCTCATTATTGTCAAAAAATTGTTTAATTTCCTTATCACTTATAAAATCTACAATTTCATAATTTGTACCAATACTATATTCTAATATATTATCATTATCCCCCCTATCAGGTACATTTGCAGCAGGTATTTTACAGCTATCTATAAGTATTTGATTTGTTGCGAGTGGCAATTTTTCCTCTATAATCAGAGGTTCTAAACTGTGTGAATGTTGTAAGCCTAAATTTTCTGAAGGATTGACAACCTCTTCTGGGGAATTTATTATCTCCTGATAAATTCCTACTTCTTCTTCTTCCACTTTCTCGTCATCCTCATCAATGCTAATGCAGTCCTTTTTTTCTGTAAGTAAAGAAAACTTACTTTAAAATTAATTTTAAATTCATAATCAATTTCAAATGGAGAGTTTTTGGCCATAGACATTATTAATAGATGATTTTAGTTGGAGTTCGGTCAAGATAGATCCAAAAAAATACAAATTTAAAAAAAAAAAGTGNCTTCGTGTATTTCAAGTGACATCCAAAATTAATTCATACAGGTAAACAACAGGAGTCTTAACAATATAAGTTTTATTCTTCAAAACAATAACAGACCTAATAACAGACGTTTCAGCTCATTCCAAACCATCTTCAGCAATCTACAATAACCAAGATCTACAGTATAAATCTTATACACTGCAGTTCCATATAATCTATTTAAACAGGCTATTAATAAATAAATTATACCCTCATGTGAATATCCTTGTTTACCTATGTGAATAAATTATGAGACTCGAGAGCGAGAGAATTAATTAATATCCCAAACTACTCGTAAATTAGGCCTAAGTTCACATTTCCATGACTGAGTGGAAAATATAATTTTTTGAAAAATGACACTGTGGGTGGTGGAAGGGTGGGGGGGGGGGAGGTAAGAGGCGGAAGGTACCAAGGGAGAGTGGCCTGTTTCAAAAGGGGGCAATAAAAAGGATAAAGGAAAAAAAGGAAAGGTATTATTGGGAATAAGTAACTTTGGAACTGGGAAAAATGTTTGACAGGTTTATTTAGAAGGAGGGCTAATGGTTTTTAGAATGTTGAAAATGTTTGAATAAGTTGAAGAAATTAGTTTTATGTCCATTCTGTCGTTAACTGGATTGTGTTGTAAGTTAATGTGAACAGTTTCAGATAAAAGACATTTGTGTTCAGAGGGTTCAGTGGAAAGAATGGTTATGTTCTCGAAGTCAAATGTGTGCTCTTCATGAAAAAAATGTTTAGTGAGGGCAGTTTTTATTAGTTTGTCCAATGTAAGAACCATGGTAATTAAGCGTGGAACAGGGAATTTTGTAGACGACATTAGTTCTGTTAGGAAGGGGGATGGGGTCTTTGAGGATGGTGTAAATAGATTTTAGTTTGTTGTTGGTGGTAAAAGAAAGCTTAAGGTTAGGGAAAGTTTTTCTGAGAGATTACTTAATATTTTTAGAAAGTTTGGAATATAAGGAAAAGAACGGAAAATGAGGTCGTTATTTTGGGGGAGGGGGATAGTTAGAGAAGAGGAAATAAAAAAATCTTTTACAAGTTTTTTAATGGTGTGAGTAGGAAAACCATTGAAACAGGATGTCAGTTACAAGTTTAATATTTTTGCTTGTCAGAGAGTGTGGGTGATCTGTAGATGAGGTTTTTGGCCACATTAATGTTTTGATGATGAGGGTGAAATAAGTTGAAGTGGAGGAGACCTGAGTACGTGTGCTTTGTAAACCAGTCAGTGGAGATAGAGCCATTGGTGTTACGGATAATAAGGGTACCAAGGAAGGGGAGTTGATAATCAGATTCTATTTCAATGGTAAATTTTAGACGAGGGTGGTATGAGTTAAATGCAGTAAGGATCTGGAGGATTTTTCTGGATTGAGAATGAGGAAGAGGTCGTCAACATATTTTTTAAGGAAGAAAATGTCGTTGTGAAATGGTGGAAGGATAGAGTCTAGGAGATCGTTAAGGGTGATCTTTGAAATGATGGGAGCAAGGTTAATTTCCAAAGCCAGAACGTTAATCTGGTAGTAGCATTTACCTTGGTAAAGGAGATAGCCGGACGTACAGCAAAGGGAAAGGGACTCAAGTCATTGAGGGGACAAGGTATTTCAACCAGGATAGTGTAGTATGGTCTCGGATTGTATTCCAATGTTTATCAATAATTTGAAGGGCCTTGTCTATAGGTATATTAGTGAAGAGGGATTGGGCTGAACCCAAACTAAAATAATCTAATAATAATAAATTTTCAGTTTCAAAGCACAAGATAAAATTTTTACTTTAATCAATTACACTGAACAACAAAGTTTTTGTTTCGGGGTTGAAATTAGCTGATTTTAATGTATTTTCACGTGTTAAAACCGAAAATGACCATAAAAATTATATATTAGCTGTTAGGCTGAGTAAGTGTGCTGTTAGGGTCAAGACTACAACAGTGGAATCTTCTAAAACATGATGTGAAAATATCTCAGTACAGACAGCGTCAAAAAGATTTGCTTCCTTTTTTTGAGAAAAAAGAAAACCTCGTAGTTTGTTCTGATGTTAATGGTTTGATGGACTGCTTGAATTTGGTTCACACTCCATCTGAATGGAGACTGTTTATAGACTCTTCAAAACTAAGCTTAAAAGCTGTACTTCTGCATAATGGAAATCAGCTACCTTCTATTCCTATAGGTCATGCAGTTCACATGAAGGAAACGTATATAAATATGAAAACACTTCTCCAATCAATCAAATATGAACAACACAAGTGGCAAATCTGTGGTGATCTGAAAGTCATTGCTATACTCCTAGGAATGCAATTAGGGTTCACCAAGTACTGTTGTTTTTTGTGTCTGTGGGACAGTCGGGATAGAAAATCTCACAATAAAAAAGTGAACTGGCCTACACGAGACCTAAATGCTAATGAGAAAAATGTAGTTTAAGAGCCTCTTGTAGATCCTAAGGATGTTCTCCTTCCCTCATTACATATTAAGTTGGGACTAATGAAAAACTTTGTGAAGGCGATGGACCAGGAAGGACAAGCTTTTAAGTACTTGAGAGCAAAGTTTCCCAGGTTGAGTGATGCTAAAGTCAAGGAAGGCATCTTTATTGGGCCTCAAATACGTGAAATCGTAAATGATCCTGCTTTTGACATGATTTTAACAGGAAATGAAAAAAGAGCCTGGGAAGCCTTTAAGGGAGTTGCACATGGGTTTTTAGGTAACAAAAGAGATGAAAACTTCACAGCATTGGTTAAAGAGCTTCTTCAAGCTTACCACCAACTTGAATGCAACATGTCCTTAAAAATTCATTTTCTTCACTCTCATCTTAATTTCTTCCCACAAAACTGTGGAGCTGTGAGTGAGGAACATGGAGAAAGATTCCATCAAGACATTGCCTTAATAGAACAGAGATATCAGGGCCGTTGGAATGAAGCAATGCTTGCAGACTACTGCTGGTCTGTGTGTAGGGATGCTCCAGAAGTGTTTTATAAAAGACAAGCTAAACGACAGCGATCTTACAATACATCGGATTGACTTAATTGAAATTTGGTGGTACAAACCTCTTTTATTTGTCAAAACACTAAGAATAATGTGTTTTGTACTTAAAATATTCTAAAAGAAACATTACAATATTGTTTTTTTGTACTTTCACTTTTCACGTATAGTATAACTACTCTTTAAGATTAAGTGCTGTATATCTTCAAAACCAGAGCTAATAAAAATTTTTCAATGTTATTTTCATTTTTATCACCCCAAAATTAGTAGAAATAGACTAATTTAGTGTAGGAAACATTCAAAAAACATTTTTTTGTTGTGCAGTGTTATGAGTATAATAAAGTAAAAAATCTTAATAAAAGTCATCACCAAACAAATGTTTAAGAAAATGAGAGTCAAATTTTAATTTCTAAAAATATTTAAACATCTAAAAATTTTAGGAAATAGTTCAGATGAAAAGGAGCCTTTGCTATTGAATGAGGCCGACATATTTTAGCCAGTTAATAATGAAATTTATAAAAAAGAAAAAAAATTAGCACAACCTTTAAACTACTAGATATAAAATTATACAAAAAATATATTCAATTTCAAGGGAAGAAAAAAGTAATATTGTACTAATTTTACCTGAGCTGCTAAGTGAGTCAAGCTTATCATCATTTACTGAATCGGAAACAAATCGGTTTAATTCTTCTACAGAACTTTTCAAGTATGAAACCTGGTTGTAAATTTCAGAAGGCGTGAGCTGAAAAAAAGAGTTTTGATTTATTGTTACAATAATAACCTTTAAACTATTAAGTATCCAAATACTTATTTATTTCATTTTTGGTAAATATCTTGCCTGAAGGATAAGTATCATAAAAAAAAAAAAATAATATCATATATCATACTAAATCTAACCTGAACATATTTGTTAATTGTGAAGCACATACTATATATTTTTCTTTAAATTTTCCCTTACACTAAAACTTTTGAATCAGTTCACATTGGAGCAGGGTTAGTTATTAAACTTTGAAAAGTCTTCGATAAAATTGACTAATAAATCATATTTAAGAAAAGCTGTATCGTGGGGGGGATTTGCAAGTGGGGTATTCAGACAGGAGTGAGGATGGAATATTCCTTCCTGTGGCTGAGCCGTGAAACTAGATGTATTCACAGGAAGGAAGAATAGATAAGGAACTAATCAAAGATGTATTCAGACTATATCTGGAGCCAGTCGGGAATACTGATCTACCTCGAGGNCGACGAGATATATATATATATTTACTGTCTAATTTTTTTAGAAGACACTGTAAATAAAGAGTTTCAAACAACTTTGATATTTTAAATCAGTCTATTTCTCAAGCCAGGTTAAGAAAAGTTCTAAATTGGAAGATGAGACTCAAGAAACCCAATAAAATATCAAAAAAGATTATGATTTTGAGGAAATGTGAAGTAATAAGAGATAAATGGAGTTATACTCAGGTTTGAACTAATTTACACCATATGGTTCACAAATAAAACTTATCTTACAAATAAGTATGACAAATTTGTCATTTACAGGTTTAACATTGTAATTGTACAGTTGTAAATATTAGGTACAAGATCAAGTGTATAAAACGAGATATCCTACCTCTTGGACATCTTCATATATGTTGTTATCAAGAGGATGGGGATGCCGGATACCTTGGTTTTCATATGTTGGAGTAGGAGAGACCGGCTCATAGCCTTCAATCCCAAGCTCCATCTGCTCATAACAGCAGCCTTCATATAGGTCATTTTCACACTTTACTTCTTTACAGGACTCCTCATCATAGTTTTCCCCAGGCATTTCCCCTACAGAGTCACAACATTAACAAAGTTTTTTTTGTTTTCTTATAGTGTTAGCCTCCTTTTCAATCACTTAGGGTCATGGAGGGAGGGGCTATCTATAGGTTGCCACCCCATGGCTCAGTACAAGCTTTTATTTTTAAATAAAAGAGAAAAAAATACATAAAGAAAATTAGGCAAATTACAGTGAACTGAAGGACAAATGACTAAATAAACACATTTATTAATTGAGAATAACATTCACAATAATTTGTGAAATAATGTCTTGAGTGATCCCAATTCTCATCCCAAATCATAAACATCTACATCTACTACATCAGTTATATGATTAAATTAAATATAAGTATTCCAGCCATCAATTGTGCTCCCTTCCATTTATATAAAGTTCTGCATAGAAAATAACTCTTCAACTCAATTTATTTAGATTTATAAAAAATTTCATCATTAAACAAATACTTTTTATTTCTCATTGCCAACTTCAATACTTTTATATATAAGTCAAATGTATTTAAAGTTGGTAACTAAAATATAATAATTAAAATATCATTGAATTAATCCATCAAAAATCGGGTCAGCAAAGTGGAACAGACATGTTATAATCTAATGCGCAGCCAACTTCTCATTAAATTGGTGAAAGTAACTTTTACTGAGAATTTTAATTTTAAAATTAAATTAAATTTTTTTAAAAAGTATAACACATTAACTATTCTATAAATTAAGAATAAATTTGTCTTAAATTTTGTCAGGTGACTTAACTGTCATGAAATAAAACCATTTCAAGACATATGTTCTACCTGGGGAAACCATTATGAAGCAAACTCCTGCTAGGTCACCCATTAAAAAAAAAACAACAAAAATTTACAATCAGATATCTGAGAAAATTTCTTTGAAGAGATAATTGTTCACTTCAATACAACTAAATTTAGTTATTTAGTTTTTTAATAATTCAGCATATTGGGGAAGAAGATATAAACTAAGCCTCCTCACTTCTTATTTGATAGCAGGTAAAAAAAACAAAAAAAAACAAAAAAAAAAAAAAAAACTGTTAAATGAAACTTCATTAGTCTCTAACCATTTTCTGAAAAATTGAAGTTTCAAAATAATGAAGACATAAAGTCAAATACATAAGGAAAGGAACTTAAAACTCACTCATAAAAAATTACCTTTAACCAACCTTCTAATGGAAATAAGGTAGGGTTTCACAAAATAAATAGCAAGCTTTACAGATCCATGGTCAGATGGAACAATTTAAATTTCATCACCTTGCAATAACTTGTAAAAATGAACAAATTTGCTATTTATGCAGAGAAACTAAGCATGACAGAATGCTACGAAAATAATCGAAGTGCATCAATTTAGCCAGAATCGCACAAGTACATTTAAAAATTGCTCCTAATTTCTCGAACAAAAGAAAATTATTTATTTGTTTTAATTAATTTATTTATTTGGAAATTCAGTTTAATTATTTCCCAATAAGTGAAGATTATCACTCCAAAATTTTTTTTTGGAAATCCGATTATAACAGGCAACAGAGGCCGCTTTATAATGTTTACTTGAGGTAGGGAAGGAATGTCTTTCAATGAAATATCCCATAACATAATTTAATACAAATTTACTATAATTATAATTATAATTTAAAAAATGCAATAAATTTACCAGTAACGTTAAGTTAGCTAGTTTCACCAGGTCACTTAGAAGTTGGCTGAGCATTAGCTGTACACATGTCTGTTATCATTGCCGAATCAATTTTTGATGAAGTAACTCAATAAAATTTTAATCATTTTTAAATGATTAAGGATTAAGACTAGGAAATAATATTAATTTCAAGTTACCAGATAAAAAAGCTACGAAAATAAAAAATGTGATCTCAAATAGTATCACAACTAAAGAAAAAAAATTAACACCATGGTTTAACAATGAATGTAAGAACGCAAGAAAAATCAGAAGAAAAGCTTTCAAAGAAATGGATAAATATTAAATTTAAATTCATTCAAAAAGTAAGATTTTATCTTACTCATACACCAAAGGAGTCATGGGTTAACCTAAGCTCAATAAATAAAAATAATCTAATACAGAATTTAGAAAAATAATTAAAATAAAAGAAAAACATCCTTTTTAACTTCTGATGAAGCTCTGATTGCTAATGAGGTAGGGAAAACTTTTTAAGTGCTGGAAGACTATTACGAGTTCCCAAAGAAACAGCTATTAAGGACACCCCACCCACAAACATTGTGGAACCCAGAGATGTCAAGACTTGGCTTAAAATAAAAACTTATTTGGACTGGGACACTCTCTGGAAGTCCGAATCGACCAACATTCAACTTGTTCACAGGCTTCGACAGTCGTCAGATGTATTTACCGTTTCTTCTTTAGGGCTGAAAAGAGAATGAGAGTTGTAAAAGAGATTTAAAATCCAGGTGGTATATAATTACCATGTTTTATACACCAGGTGGTGTATAATCCCGGCGCGGTCTGGTCCTTGGGCGAAGCCTGCCTTCCCATTGGTTGATACTGTGTTCTGGCGGCTGGTCTCTGGAGTAATCAGGTAGCTGGTCACTGATTGGTTGGATCCTCTTGTCAATTAGTGCTGGTTTCCAGTTTTTGCTCAGTCTGTATCCATCTTCTCTGTTGATATTTTTCGGATTCTTGGTTATTTCGATGGCTTCTCTGATGGTCCGCCGATAGTAGTTGCTTTCCCGGGCCAGTATTGAAGCGTCTTCGAATTTGACAGAGGAAGAGAAATAGGTAGCGCAACAAGGAAGAACGAGAAGCCGAAGAATTCCAAGGACAAGTGACCATCCCCTACATCAAAGGGACAACAGAGAAGATCGCCCGAATACTCAAAAATCACAAGATAAGAACAACGTTCAGCACCTGAAGAAGCCCATGATGTGCGAAAGCTCGGCAAATAACAACAATTTGACACGGGCCAACCCGGAAGAAGAAACGGTAAATACAACAATAAACTGCGAAGAATTAAGAACACCACCAAAGAGTGGTCCACATCGAACCGGGAGAACAGAAGAGAAGAAGTCGTACTAACCAGGCTTAGAATTGGTCACACCAATCTTACCCACATGCATCTAATCACTAAAGATCAACCGCCAATATGCCCTAAATGTAGCTCTCAAATGAGCATTCATCATTTCATCGAGGAATGCCCATATTACACTAATCTATTTACATGCAAAAACCTCCCAAGACAACTGTCGGCATCCCTGGCAAACCATGAATCCAATGTAGGCAAACTTACGTACATTTTAAGAGAAGCAGGCATATATGAAAAAAATTAATTAACCCAACAGTCAGGGCATGATAACCATGATGTTGATCGCCCTATAACCTGATCCTATTATGAGTTTTTGATTAATAATAGAAATATGGGTCGTCCCAATTATCCTTTGATACAACAGAATAAAAAGCCTATAACAGTCTTTTCTCTAGGGAAGAACTGAAATTAGCCTTAAAAAGTTAAAAATCAGAACACCAGAGCATGATGAAATTGTATGAGATAAATAAAGCAGGAGCCTGAAATGGTATTGCAGTCTCTTTTCCACTTCTACATTAATATCTTCAACAAGAGCATTATACCAGTATTCTGAGAACATTTATTCTAATGATCATGAACAATGCCAATCCGACCACAAATGTAAGAGGATTCTTTTAAATTATTGTCTTCAGTGTTATATGTAGATCTTACAACATTACTTATATTAGAAGGCCGCTACAAATCATTCTCAACTGGTTGCAAGAATAGTCAAGATCAACTACCTTTTAATTTTCTTAAAAGTGGAACTAAATGCATAATATTCCACAGAAAACGCCAACCTATCAATACTCCACCTCTTCTCTTGAAGAACATTTCACTCCAATACGAATCAACAATCTCAGGCCTAACCTAACAGTCCTAATCCCAGACCTAACTTAATAGTCCTAGTCCTTACCTTTGCCTCAAAACATTCCTGGTCCACTCATCATAAATTTAAAAAAATAAGCTACATAAAACTACTTCTAGCTTTCAGTCATTTAAAAGAGAGAGAATGATGATAGCCAAGTACAAAGTTAGTAAAATAAAAAATTGACTAAGGAAATATTGTAGATGAATCAGGTATTCAGGTTGTCAGATACATCAGTAGCAGCCCAGCCTTTGAATAGCGAAGGTCTCTCCCCTAGCTGAGAAAATTGTTTTGTTCTTTTTGTATTTAATATAAAACAAAACAATGTTCTTTTTCTATATCATAGCTGGCTGGTGGAGGGTCTCAACCAAAGGTGAGTGAAATAATTGAGAAGTTAGTTAGTAACCTTTCAAGTTCATATATAAATTTTTTCTTAACACAGATATTTCACTTTGGGTTGGGTCAGTTAACATTACTGTTTTCCATTCAGTCTTTACTATTTACAAAAACAGAAGCTGTAAAGAACCAAAAGAGAGAAAAGTTAGTTTAAAATTTTATAGCTACTAAAAAACAAATTAATTAATTATTATTATAAATTTATCACTACTGTTTTTGTACACTTGGGTGAAAATGGGTTCACTTGACTATTTTAGATTGATTTAGGCCAAATCTTTGATTGTTTTTGGTTTTACTGAAATATTTAATTAATACATCCAAATCACTCCCCTATGAACATCGATTAGATTTTTAAAAAGTAGTAAAGCAATAAGCATGGTTAATTTTTTGTTAGAGGAAGATAATGGAAAAAAAAAATGTTACTTGGAAGAAAAGGTTCAAAGGACTAATAGTTGAAGAAGTATTTACCAAGTATTGGCGATTCAGCTAATTTCTCATAAGCATATGAAGCAGATGTTCGCTGAGAAGATGGCACACAATCACCGTTGTTTACCTTTAAATTTTCATATGAACTAGGTGTTAGCAGTGGTTGATACCTACAAATATTAAGCCATGTAAAATTATTAAGATCTTTTTGGTAAATAGGCAAACTAATTAAGACATTTGAAAGCAGAAGAAAGAGTTGATAAAATGTTTTTCAAGCGAACAACCATATGAATTAAAAATTTTTTCACACATACATGTTAATCTTTCCATTTCTAATCTAAATGTTTTTTAGAAAATCATCCTTGATAAATTAATAATATTTATGTATATGAAGAGAATTTTAATTATGTCTACTTATAGGTAAGAAAGATAAAAAAAATGTTTTAGTAGACTTATTAAACAGAAGCGTTTGATAAGTCTACTTGTAGGAAAGAAAAATTAGAGCAAATCATGGACTACCACTTTAGCCAACTTTAGAGCAATAATGGAGCCATTTCTTTGAGCAAGGATTTGTCTTCAAACCCACTATCTAATTTTAATAAAGGATACTTAAGCTAAATCAGCTGCATAGTAAAACTATCTAAGTTTTCCGGCAGCAAACCTGATAAAGGCAATGATAAGCCATAGTTCAGTTAAGAGGCACTGTAACTAAGCAGTTATCTACAATTAAGAGCAGAGAAAACTTAGCTACTTTATTATGTTTTAAATGTCTTGAAGGTAAAAAGAAGAATATATCAAAGCACACTGTTATGCCAAAATTAAAGTAGAGCTGTTCAATTTAAAAAAAAAAGAAAAAAAAAGCGTTTAATTTTTCATATGATTAATAGTTTATCAGATTCCACAAATCGTTAACACTTAAAATGCAGAGAAAATGATTTATTTTGTGTTTTTTTATTTATTATTGAATTTGTGAAGAGGCTAAAGAGAAATGAGGGGTTATAAGAACAAAACACGGCTAGAAGCAGAAATGAGAAATTAAAACTTTCCCTACCCCTTTAAATCTAAGGAAAAAAAAGCAGCTAGCTTGACGCTACGTAGGCATCACCCAGGATATTAAAAAAAGCAAGAATAAATTATCTGTAACAGTTGATATTAAATATGACAAAATTATCATTTTGAACTTATGGGCATTAAACAAAAACTTAAATGTGTTAAAGAATGAATTATTCATTCATAATGATTAGGATTGTTATATACTACACTAACAGCTAATTAGGAACCATGCTACCTCGGGGAAGTATCCGAGGGACTATCTGTGGGCTCAGGAGAATAGCTGTCAATGTAGCGAAGCTCTTGTGAAGAGAAACGCTGCTCCAGGTTGTCAGAAGACCCAACTAGGCTAATACCACTGCTGAAGAGCTGGTTGGTTTCATCTTCCGAAAAAATCCTCATCTCACTCTCCTCTACATCAAAGTTCATCTGCAGTTCACTTAAATCCAAAGACAGAGAAAGACCTGTATAAAAATATTATATTTCATTAATTTATAATTTTAATAAGTTAAAGAGTTTTCAAAAATAAGTATGGATATAAATACTTCAAGAAAACGAATCCATTATTAGGAAAACTTAATATAAAGGGAAATAATCACTGAAACCATTTTACCAATAATGATATTTTTAGATATCAACCATTATTTCCATGAATGCCAAATAAGTCACACAGTTTGATGGATCAGAATAAAAATCATAATACATACAATTTTCGGAAAAATAAAGAGCTACGTAGTTTTTGGATGAAATTGGAGTACAAAGACTACTTAAGAGAAAGGCATAAACAGATATTTTTAATTTTTCTTTAATTCAGCTATTAGCCTATAATGTTAATGAAGTAGTGATAAATGGGAATGGAATTCCGTGGTGACTGCTAAATTTACTTTGATTCATTTCTAAATATATTTGCATGCAAATATATTTTTAACCACCCTTAATTTTTAAGAGAGAAACCAAATTTGGAAATTAAATTATTTTCCACAAATAGTTGGAGCAGAATGTAAACTAAGCAATATGGTCATTCACAATAAAAAAAAATTTGTTGAACAAAATAGATTTAAAAAATAATTTTCTATAATTCGTGTTTTAATAAAATGTTTACCCCTCTTCTATTTTTCACTTATTAGTCTAGGAGCCTAGCTTTAGCAAGCTGACTATTCCTCATTAATTTCTTTTTTTTTTGGTTTCTTAAACTTAGTTATTTAATTTTCTTCTATTTGCTTTATTCTATCAAACAGTCAAAATATTCTTCCCTTTGCAAGTTTTAATAACAAGAAAATAAACCAATTATCTAAGTTAGTTTTATGTTTCCCATTAAAGTTAATGAACTTGTTCTCTAAATATCAATATTTCTCTTAATCTGTGACTAAGGGCTTTCTTAACTACAAATGTTTTAGAACATTATTACCATACATAATCTATTTTTTTCAGAAGTGGCTCGATTTCAGATTGTTTCAGCAGTGATTCACAAATGAAAGCTCAGTCCATTAAATTTTTTACAGTAATTTGTGTTGAACCTAAGTATCAAGCTTCTATTAATATACAGTTTTAAGTCTATTTTATGGTCAATGTTATGGACATTGTCTGAGCATAGCCACAAGATAAAATGTGCTGAAAATGAGAGAACCAATTCTGGCAATGATTCACTTATCACCATTAATACCACATGGTTTCTGATGAGCCTGAGCTACATTTTCACAACAAAGTATTATGAAAATGAACTATGGGAATCTCCATTTCCAAAGTGCTACTATATTTGGCTTTCTCTTCAGACTTTGGCCATTCATATGCTTCATAAAAAGATTACAAGAGATAGGGTGCATTTAAACCAACTAATAAGATAAAACAAAATTAATTTTTCCCCAGCCATATATAAGGATATAATCTATAATATTACCTTCATGCTGGGTGTCAACAAGAGATGAACAAGACTGGTGGTCCCCAGTACCAGTGTCAAAATATGAATCATGAGAAACAGATCTACTGTGTGTGTTCGCATTTGTAGTTTGGGAAGTATTACTTGCCCCACTTGCAGTCAGATATTCTGCTGATTTTACAACAGTTTTCTTCAATATGAAAAAAAAATAAAAAATAAAAAAGGAGTTTATAAAGGCAGTATATTAATTGAATACACCATTTGTATATTAATGTTTGATTTATTAATAATTAACAAACTAAGGTCTAATTTTATAAATTTATTAGCATCACATAGGAGGGGAGGATGATGTTAGCTTGTTTGATTTCTCACCTAAATTGAATAAATAATTTTCTTACTATTGAATTGACTACAAGCATTAAAAACCTCATTATGCATGCTATAAAACAAACTAACTTAACTTTAACTGTGCAAAAAAAGAAGTATATTTACAAAGTTATGGTCAATGTCATTTTAAAGATAATTAAGTTTCCTTAAAAAAAAAATACAAAATATGGAGCTTGTACAAACAAAGCTGTAACAATAATTTCAGAGTAGTATTATAAGAATAGTTAACTAATAGAAGACAAACTGGGTCCCATAATCATAATTATTAATCAAATTATAAGCAGAGAATTTGTTGGGGTTTGGCCAGGGTTGATAAAAAAAATACAATTAAGAAAAACAAAAAAATTATTATCTGTCTTTCATTAAGCAGATAATAAAAAATATGTTTTTCTAAATTCTATTTTTTGATCAACCTCTACCGAACCCTAACATATTATCTATTAATAACCTTCATGGTAAAAAAATCTCCATTTGAATTCATAAATTATGTCTCATAATATGTTAGTGAACTGCGAGTGTCAAAATTTTAAATTTAGTTCCTTAGGAATATTGTACAGAAGTTCAAAGAGGGAATAGAAAACATGTTTAGATAAATTTAAAAAAATACCCTTTTAAATCTCCTAGGTGATTTAGTTTGATGGTTTCTTCTAGGTGTAAAAATGGTTTTCCAATTAAGAGCTGGACGTTTCCTAGGAAAATCTATGACAGTATGGTAACAGGGCGCTGTTTCTGACAAACTTGAATTTTCCATACTATCACCTGAAAAACATAAACATTGAGATTTTGAAAAAAAGAAAGAAAAATAATGGTCTTAATGAAGAGTTATTGAAGTTGAAACATTAAACAATTTGCAGGGATCCGCTCAACTTAACCACCATGGTTGTTTTATTTACTTTTTAATGGAATTAAAAATAAGACACATTAATTTAAATATAAAACTTGTTTAACTAATTTATACCCCAGAAAAAAATGTTGTGGCTTTCTCAAGGATATTTCTCACCATGCTTTAATTTGAATGCATGATGAGGGAATGCGTGGTTTCACTCTAAACCAACACTTTTCCTCATCTAATAAAAAAAATAAAATAAAATAAAAAAAATAAATAAAAAAAAATAAATAAATAAATAAAATCAATCTAGCTAAACCTAATATAACAAAACCCATTTTCTTATTTCATATTTCTTTTATAACTTTTGTACATATTTTTTCAGCAATTGTATATATACCATAGGCCATGATGACCAC
>KZ807481.1:244056-266537 GCA_000696205.2 Oncopeltus fasciatus | reverse complement strand
AAAAAAAAGGGAAAAATATTTTGCAGTTTTTTCTATACATAAGATATATGTTAGTATTATCAGTAGTTTCAAAAATCCCCACTTTTGTAATTCTCGAAACTTTTGAAAAGAGTTGAAATACACTAATCCCAAGATCGGGATGCTTTAAATTGTAAAATTATTGTTGTAATACATTTATTATATAAATAATGATTTTAGTTGTGGTATTTAATTCCATGTTAAATTTTAAAAAAAATCTTACTACCTCGGCCAGGACTCGAACCCGGGTCTCCTGCTTTCCGGGCAAGTATGCTGACCACTGAGGTAGTAAGATTTTTTTCTGGCTCCCTTGCATTTCTTTCACATATATTATACATAATTACAATTAATAGTATATAAACAAAACATTTGGGAAATAGAATAATATATATATATAAATTGGTCGATCTATACTATATGTATAGGTTAATCTTGGGAATCAGGTTACAAATATTGGGGATTATTTAATTAATGTATATGAAAAATTTAATAGTAGCTCATTTCTTCACTGATATAAAAGTTAGAAAATGAAGTGAGAAAATCAAAGAGGAAGAAAATAATTTTCTGTTTTTATAATGAACAATATAAAAATGCATAATTTAATGAAATTTTAAAAATAAAATAGAATGAACTATTGTGGAATAATAAGCAATATTTTTTCCCTCCAAATATTAGATAAAAATAATCCTTACCGAAGACGCTGAATGTTGGAGGTAACCCCAGAGAGCCTGTAGATACCATCTACAATTCCATGGGCCTCAATGAACTCAGAGCAACACTTCAATACCAGTGGGACTATTAAGAAAATAAATAATTAATAAGAAATAAAATATGGCTGAAGATTTTTTTATATTGTCATTAAAAGAGAAAAGGGTGAATTCCTTTATTAAGTTTGAAAATTGAAAAAGTAAGCTTCATATTCCTTTCCTTCAGATTACAAAGTTATGTGTTAAAACCTAATAAATAAAATGTATTCTTTATAGGTTACAGTGCATAAATTTTAAGAGAACAACAATAATCTGCCATAACTTATGTAATGAAAAAAAAAAAAAATAAACCAAAGACCAACCTAATATTTTAATAATAAAAATGCTTCTTGCCAAGTTTACATCACCCACAAGACAATAGCTAAGCTGGTAGAAATCACTATTTAAAATTATGAACAATTAGGCTCATAGACTGTACTTAGTTTGAGTATTATTTGAATATTATATATTTAAGTTATAACCATTGCTTCTCATCTTAACACAAGGACTATTTACCAACTTAGCTATTAGATTTATACTATAATGGCTCATATCGGCCAAGGAAGAAGAGGTTAAAGTAGATTTCTTACATTTAAAGGAGATTAATAGTATATAACCTAAAGATTAATTTAAAATACAATATTGAGTTCAACAGGAGTTTTACAAAAATTTCATATTAAGAATGATATTAAAAATTTAAATAGGAATGTTGATGGTCCTCCTCTTCTTTTTATAACAGAGAAACCAAAATTTAGAATGTGTTCCTATGTACAAACTATGAGACTAATTATTTAATTGCTCGAATTAGGAAAGGGAGGGAGAGGGGAGATTTACATGAAGACAAACTACAAAATATTTAATATAAATAATTAATAGAACATAATAGGTGTAATTTTTTAAATTATCACAAATATAAGGGTTTAATAAAAACTGATTATTTATTTATTCTAATTTCTCATTGATTGAAAGCAGAACTTTTCCTCCTCATTAGAATAACATCTGTATAATAGGAATAATACAGATATTTTATTACAAACAGACCAGCCTAAACTGCCAAGTTTTCATGTTATTCTTTTATGCATATATCTATTTGCTTCTTACTAATGTTTCAAAATCATTAACATATAGTTGTTCATAAATTCCAAGTGTATTTTTTAAAATCACAATTAAGTAAGGAATTTAATAATATAAGATAAATAACAGACAAAACTTACATTTTACACAAATTTAAAAAATTTACACAAAACTAAGCAATTTATGATCTCTCATCAAGGACGGAAAATTTTTTTAGATTAAATGACTAATTAGAAGGCACTCACATTTCACAGTTACATTCTTTTATATATATAAATGATTGATTTCTAATTTTGACCTTTCTCTAAGCATTCCCCTTTCTTCCTTCTTGGCTAAGACACGTTACCTCCCTCCAGCACATGGGANCTACAAAAAGTTGTAGTTACATTAATTTAAGAAAATGTAATTTTATATCTATTATATTCAAAAACTTTGAAGTAATAGCCATAAATATATTAATATAATATTAAAATTCTTCCTCACGTTCAGCCCTCATATAAATTTAAATTAAATATTTTTTTACACAATTAAATGAGTACATATTATGTATGTTTATATAAGGTTTAAATGTATTAAGCACTTTATAATCGGCTGAGCTTTATCTATATCTTTAATTAGATCTATTTATCCCGTTACTGCAAGTATCAGATCAGCTGCAGGGCTGAATACAGACAGATTGGTGCCTGTAAGAGGTGATCTTACAAGAATGAATTGCAACCACTAAGTTTACACAAATTATTTAACAATGGCTCAGTGTTTCATTCGTAAAGACTTTATTGTGACTCAAAGATTTCACTGCACCAGGTGTATTTGATTTATAACCAATCATCAATACATTCAACTCACCAAGTAAGCTCAATGTTAGATAATTATTAAATACCTACAAACATTATTGTGCCTATTTTGGCTCATTAGTTTCCACACATAGTTTCTATTTCATTATATAATTCTATTCAGTCTTATTACCAGAAATTAATCTATATACAGTTCATTATTAATAGAATATATACAGTCATTAATATCTATATACAGTCATTATTAATAGACTTGAACCCAAATTACCTTGTTGCCCAGGCCATAGAACCAGCCTTCACATCTCATCAGTATTAGGGCCATATCAAATCTAAATTGATGGTCCCAATACAAACAATATCCTTCATGATTAGAACCATTTACCAACTAATACATCAATTTAATTTAAGAAACTCAAATAACCAATTTGGTTTCTCTTGTTTGAAATGAGGAGGGTCTGACCAACTCTTCTAGTTACATTCTTAAATATTTTCTTGATGAAAGACAAAAGGATTTTGTGTTTTTAAACATTTCATTGGGAGATTAAAGGGCATTATTAATGGATATGAACCTCCTCCAATGCAAAATAGGTGTTACTTAAACCCAAATATATATGAAACTCATGATATTAGGACTTTCAAGCATATGAAACTTACTGATATTTAAGGCTTTGAGCATAACATTAGTTTAGTCCTGAAAAGTCCAAAGATCATGTAACTAATAAATAAATATTTTTTTTATTTAAAATTCCGTATTCGGCCGGAAGATGGACAGTGTCCGAAAGCGCTCGCCAACGGGAGATGGTTTGCAGAAACCAATGAAGACAGAGAATAGAAGGTATGAGATTTTTTTTATTATTTGAAATTTTGCCTTTTCTTTCTTCTTTTTTTTTTACATATGGTCACAATCATTACTACAACAACTAAGAATTGGGAAAGATTATTTTTATGACCCCAGGCATGACTATGACCATTATAAACTGTAATAGAACACATCTACAGGACTGTATTTTTTTAAAGCTTTCTTTCAAGACCTATATATAGAAAGTTTAATCAATTTTTTTTTCCTAGTAAATTCACAATTAATAAAACAAGATGTATTTAGAGTGAAAAGAGAATTATACACAATTATTTTTTTCCTATTATTTAAGATATAAGAAAATCACATTATAAGGGATAAAAACTGTTAGTTTCATTAAAATAATATAAGAAAATAATTTTAATGAGAAAAAATAAAAATGATTTAAAATAAAAGAACTTACTGTCTCTCCCAGAGTTAAGCAAATGTTCTGATAAATCACAGCCAAATACTCGTTCCTTGAGGATCCCTGACTGCTTCAGTCGCCGCCTGGAGGGACGGGAAAGAATAAATGCTCTGAAGAATGCTATTAATTTCCCATGTTTTCTGCAAATAACAGAAATAATCAATATACTCTTGAATTCCCAGAATATAACTGTCTCAAGGCCACTTATCTGACTAAGTTTAAATGTAGTTTAATTATATCTGAGATTATAATGTAATTTATTTTAAAAAAAATCAGTCTCTCATAGAGTAGTTAAAGATAACTTAAGCCCAATTTCATTTAAACACTCACTCCACCCATTACAAACTATAAAATATAACCTAACTGAAAACAAAATTAAAATGAACAGTATATTAGTTTAATTTTCCACCTATAATATTCAATAAACTTTTCCATTACTCAAAGAAGAAAAAAAAAGATATCAATATCATTCATTCATCAGATCAAATTTCAGTCTTCCTCTAAACCCCTTCTCTTCTAATTTCAACCAAAAAATACATAATTTTTGGCTCTTAGAAAAATTTCTAATTGAATCATTTTGTTGAATAATTCAATAAAAAATTTTCATAATCAAATCTATAAGGATAAAATTCTATCTTAGAATAAATTTTATTGATCATATTGTAAGATTTGATCAAGACTTTATTATTTTGTATGTTACAAATATATTTTTTTTTCTCTTAAGATTTGGTTATGACCCTCCTAAAGATAGAATATGTTTTTTTTTTGTTTTTTTTCAGACATTTACCACGATAAATTAGTTTGTCTTAATAAATTTTATAGCGTAGTAAATAATTAATATTTAGTGCCAAACAATACAATATATTTTAAAATAAATCAAGTGACTGTCTTATGTAGGATATATGTGATTTAAAATTATTTAATGTTAATGCTAAGGAAGGTGTCATATTAAATTTTTTAATATGGTTTTGTTACTGAGGACGATGAAAAGATAGTAGAAAACTTTCATTTCTTTTCACTTTATGCTTAAAGAAANTCTTAAGATTTAGTTATGACCCTCCTAAAGATAGAATATGTTTTTTTTAAATAAATTTATATTTTTTTATTGTTAAATGTTAAATATTAGTCTAAAATAAAATTTGAATACACATCTAGAATTTAACACAAAATCCAAATTTACATTCACACATACTTAACCATTTCTTTTCTTTTTTATGGATGGGATTTATTTGACATATTAGATGGTTTGATGTACTAACATAGTTAATTGTTAAACTTAGCAATTAAAATATTTACTTCAAATCATGCCATATACAGTCTAGTGTCTCTTTATCAAAATATGCAATTCTAAATTCCCAATACACTCCCACAAAGAGGAAAATATTTTCGATCTCTTGATAATTTAACAGAGAGTGTTTCTAATTTTTTTCAGCATATCTAGATAAGTATATATATAATTAATTACTTCAATGACATAAATTAATATTATGTACATAGCAACTCTAGATAGGATTTGGAAATTGTTTTAATAAAATGTAAATATTAGAATTTTTGCAATATGGCCTTACCATAATAAATATTTAAATTTTTATTTGTGAGGTTAAATTTTGATTGATTCCTAAGAGCTACCATTACCTCTTCTACCAGCTACCATAAATCTCATCCTTCACACACGTAAGTGCAGACACTTTACTGCAAATCATGGAGCCAAAGAGTTTTAGCTATTTCTGAACCAAAAATAATTTTTTTTATCAGCTTCTTGGTTATAATTATCGGTTGCCTTTAGGTTATTAAAATGTCACAGCACTATAAAGCGTCTAATCTTGAATTCAGATATGGCATGTAGTTAGGGGAACAGTTCGGGATAACTGGAACTTTTTTAAATGAAAAATCATTTAACTGTGACACATAAAGCCTCAGACCTACTCTTCAAAATTCATCTTAGAGTATGATATTGTATTAAACACTACCAATTCATTATTGAATGGTTTTTTAATTTTATTTCCCTAGAAAGCCAGACCAGGTCTCATACAGACTATATAAAATTGAACACTCTGAGAACTTTATTGTCAGATGATTGAGGACAATATGAGTAAAATACAAAAGGATATTTTAGGTTACTATATGGACTTAATTCTATAATTGCCTGTAAATTCCAGATCACCTCAATAATACGGATTTACAAATTGAATAGGAATAGTAAGAATCACTGGCTTTAATAAATTTAATGAGAATAGTTGAATATTTTTAAAAGTTCTTAAAACAGACTAGAATCATTACAATTTTAAGTTTATTTCATTTGATAGGAAACAGCAACAAATATNATTTCTTAACTGTTTGGGAATTTTTCACATATAATGCTTCAAAAAATTGTGGCTTGTCCTTAGGTGAGATATCCTATGATGTTCCAAGCTTTGAAACTATGAGAAAATGATTTAAAAAAAGAAAGATGGTTTCTAATAACCATTAAGGATTTATTCTTTTTTTTTTAAAGGGTGTGTCAACCTTTTGGTCATTAACGGCATTGTGTCAGTGTTGAACCCTGTGTGGGAGAGACAACCACAGCTGGTGCAGAAGCCAAAGCAGGAGAGGAGTACGGGACAGGGCATAAACACAACTAGGTATCTTCCTCCTGAGTTGTCTGTGATTGATGGACAGATGTCTTCGTCCTCTGAAGTTTCATTGCTATTTAAAGCAATTATTTACTTCTTCTATGTAGTTTTAGGCAATTATTTACTTCTTATAATAGGGGACAACATTTACAAACATATCTTGGGTAAGGGCGCCTATTCGACTTGGATCTTGCTAATTTAACACTTTCAGCTTTAACATTTAGTGCAAGGGAACAGAATAAAAAATCTAACTGTCCCAGCCAGGACTCGAACCTGGATCCCCTGCTATCCGGGCCGGTGCATTTGCCACTTATGCTACCGAGACAAGTGTAGCATAAGTGGCAAATGCACCGGCCCGGATAGCAGGGGATCCAGGTTCGAGTCCTGGCTGGGACAGTTAGATTTTTTATTCTGTTCCCTTGCACTAAAAATTATCTAAATTTACGTGGGATTAAAGACCACAAAATAAATAATATTTATAAAATTTCAGCTTTAACTTTTTTTAAAGATTAAAAAATTTCAAAATTACCACACTACTGAACACCTCAGTCTTATAAAAATTTTTGGCACAGAACATAAAAGCACTAAAAACAATAATTGTTACAGAGTTGATCTTGACTTTACCTAGGACAGTATCAAACTCCCAATATATTTATTTATTAAAGGTACAATGTTGCCATAGAACAAACAGAAAAATCTAAGCAAAACTTACTCATTATTTTATAATATATACATTTATTTAGATACTGATGACTGAATAAATTACTAATACTCTTTTGAATCAGAGACTCTAAATTTATAGACGAATAATAAAAGTTAATTAATTTTAACTGTAATCTATTTTTGGCTCAAGCCTAAGAAAATGCATAAAATATAATTTTCAAAAGAGGTATTTCTGAAATATTATACATAAAACAGCTAAAATTACACACATCCTAACGTATGTTCAGAGATGTAATTTGTACTGAAATTTTTAATTTCTTGACCAAAAACATTATTTCCATAGAATATCAGACGCTGCCTGGAAAGTGGACAAGACTATCTTCGGCTTGAGGATGGCAGACCACTGCTGAAATCACTTGACTTTAGGACGCGGAAGACATCTAATGATGACGGATTTATAAAAAGAACATTGATTTTTTTCCACATAGAATGATGTTGGGTGAGCTAAACTAAAATAGACAAAGTAAGAAAATAAATTAAGTATAATAAAAAATAAAAAAATCTCACCTAAGAACTGGTTTACTAGGCTCTGCTAAAGCTATTTCATTAGGAATTTTGTCAGTGATCACAGCAACACAGTTAGACGGAAAGAACCCCACAACAAACCCTCTCTTACCCCTCCACCAGATGCTTTCTTCTGCTGGAGGCATATCAATCACAGATATCATATCACCAATCTGAAACAGTGAAGCAGATGACAATAACTCTAGCAGAAGTACAATACAGTAAAAATTTTCCTAACTTATGTAATGAAACATATATATCTTTATTATACACAGATAAATAACCTATAAAAAGTTTCTGCAATGCTCCAGAGTTATATTGATTCACTTAGGTTATATGCACTACTTAGAAACTGCTTAGCTGAACCGAAGCAAAAGCTTTGAAATGCTTTATCAAAGCACATAGCTTAACTGTCGTAATATTTATGCCATATTTTCTTATAATCTAAGATAATCGATTCTTATATCTTCTAATAATATAGATTATAAGATATGAATATTTGATAGCTTCAGAAATAAACAGTACAATCATGTGTGCAAAATTATTTTTATTACCTAAAATACAATATAGAACATAACTTGTTATCACATGAAAAAGAATGAGTATGTGTGTGTATTTGTTACATTAATATTTTTATGGTAAAGAATTAATTGCAGTATAATTATTTATTTATAATTATTTCAATAGCTTTTGTTCCAAGCAGTAAGCTGTTTATATGCAGCATTTGATAGATTATACTGTGGTCAAGAGTTGAATTCAGGAATATAATAATAAATTAAAGAGAAGTAATAATTTCTGTGATAATAGTATCACAGCTTATTTAAAACATGATTCCAAGCAATTTGTTTCAAATACAATCTGTAATAGTTCTATTAAAACCAAAGGATAATTTCAGGCCCCAAGGCGCAAAGATAATTTTTTAATTTCAAAATAATAAATTGTTTATTTATAATGCTTACTATTGATGGATCCCAATTTAAGTTATGCCATTAGCCTAATAGTAAATATGAATATAAGTAAATTTTAAAATTTTAGTTTCATCACACAACTACCAAACTTCATGCAGGAAGCAAGATTGAAATTGTGAACTTAAATTAATAAGTTATTACTAAGTACTAATTATTACTACAATGCATTCAAAAATAATTTACAAAGGGGGGGGGGAATATGCTATTTGCATATTAAAATGTTCGAGTACCTTACTTTGAATTTCTAAATTATAAACTTTTTTCCCCTGTTTTAGGAGTGGAAAAAAGAGGCTTCTGTTATCTTAGAGAAAAATGATTTTATGAACCTCTTGAAAGAGAAATTAATTGATTGAAGAGGAACAGCTAAGATTGGAGAGGAAAAAATAAAAAAAATAATAAAGGTAGAGACAAGGTTGAGGGAATTAAAAATAAAAAACAATTTTTAATTAAACAAAATGAGTTTAGTTGAGTTGGCCCTTTGGCTGAAGAACTTATAGAGAACAATACATTTATGTGTGGCACTATAAAAATAAACAAAATTTCTACCACTGCAGGCAAAAAAAAAAAAAAAAAAAAAATAATAATAATAATAATAAAAACATGGTGAAATGATGAGTCTAAAATTTCTAAAATGGACTGACAAAAGACCATGCATAGTATGCATGTTAACTAACTCAAAGAATCACCGGTTTAAATTTTTACAAGGAACAAATGGTAAAGTAAAGCCCGATGCTGTGTTTGATTATAATATTGCAAAAAAAAAGGTGTTGATTTATCAGATCAATTATTGCGGTATTACAATTGTTTACGAAAAACCATTAAATGGTATCAAAAAGTAATAATACAATTAATAAGCGGAACTTCCCTCTTGAATGCCTGGTATATTCATAAAAGAAGGTGCATGAATACACTAAAAATATGAATATGTTACATTTTAGATGTAATTATTGATCACCTTTTGGCCAAAAAACGAATATACTGTCATATACTATCAAATAAACATATGATTTTTCAATCATATGAGAAATCTGCAAGAGAATCCCATAAACGCTGCAAGGAACGCTATAAAAATTTGTCCAAGAAAAAGGGCAGAGAATATGCCACTAACAAAACTACAAAAGTTAAGACAAACAACCAAGGCCACCAGTGGGCCGTGCCGGCACGAACGTGTCAGACAAGAAATAAAAATTAAAAGAGAAATTTTTAATTCCGCTAATGATTGGGCACAATTCATGTATTGTATTTTAGTTTAGCAATACTATTTACTACTATTAATTAAATTAAAACATAAAAAATAGTTACTCCAAAGAAAGACAAAAGTCAAGTTTTCCTGAACTATAGATCAGTTAAAGTTCAATTATACTTAAAATAATGAATGCATCATATATAAAATTACATATATTCTGTATAACAAAAGTTCTGTTTAATTATATCTCGTAATAAAGTTAAGCGGCAGACACTATGCATACATTTTTATGCATTAATGTCACTATAATAATTATGAAATATCACATAATAGTACTGTTTATGAATATCACATATTGATCTATAGAGGAAGAATAATACTTAATTTAATGAAATTTGAACCTGATATATTAATCAGGAAATAAAAAAATAGAGTTTTCATATTTTATAAACCCATTTGTCTTTCCCCTTCCATAAAAATATTTTAGTTCTACTAGCTAATCTTGATTTGTTTTTTTTTTAATTTCATTGATTTATCAATCTATGTCACCTAATCTTAATAAGAATAATATTAAGCCAATAGACAATGGTATATGTGGTCAAAGATACCTTGTTGAAAAAAGAAAAAGAAAAAGGCTTCAGTCTTCTAAGTGCTTCATAGTTATCTAGAGATAAATTCTGAGAATGCCACAAAAATAACTTATTTAAAGCTTACTGAAATTATGATACTACCCCCTTTTTTATAGTTATAGTTTTTAAGGTGAAGTAAACTACATGGGATAATAATTATAGATAAATATAGATAATAATAATAGATAAGTATAGATAGTAGTAAAGAATAAAATGGTTAACAAAATGCTGAAATGGAATCCTACAATTTATTTGGCTTTAATATTGTGAAATGTAAGCAACTCTTAATATATTAATTTATATTTTAAAATGTTTTTCAATGTCAATTACTGCAAAAAGTTAGTCATTCCAAGGTCAAAAAACATTGACAACATTAATCACCACATTTGATAAAATTGGTGGTGATTAAGGTCAAATAAATTTGGGATTTTTACTTTAGTGGAAATGTATAAATAAGTTATGGGAAATTTACTCACTTAGGGGTGTGTGTGTGTGTCTATATATAAATAAATAAATATATATAAATATATAATGTTATACAAGGGGAGGGGGTTTGATAATTTGATTTTCAGAATTGAAACTGGAAAAGAAACCAAATTTGCAGAACAGAAAAAAAAATTAAAATTCATATAATCAGCATCCTAATTATTAAAAAAACATATATGAAGGAAATCCTAATGAAAAAAACTTGTAACATTCAAGCAATACCAAGAATAAAAAACAAAGTATATTGGAAATATTTAACTATTTCCCTCAAATTATATTACAAAAATATGGAATAAAATAAAAGTTCAAACGGAGAGTTTGATGTAATGAAATGTAATAGAAATTTTGTTGACACATTGGTTCTGTTAGGAAAGGGAATGAGGTCTTAGAGGTGGGTGGATTGAAGTGAGGGATTTCTTAATTTTTTCAGAAAGTTAGGAAATATAAAGGAGAGATCAGAAACTAAAGTCATTATTTTGGGAGAGGGGCTCATTTTAGGAAGTGGAAATGTAGAATTTCTTTCTGACAAAACTAAGAAATCCCTTAGAAGAACTTTCCCTAACCTTAGGCTTGCTTTTTCTACAAGCTTCCATTTACACCCACTTTAATATTCCTGTCGTCCAAGACCTTATCTCTACTCACTTCTTCACACTTTCTCAGCAAGCTTCCATTTCACCCTAATCCATTCATCCCTGTCATCCAACTCCAATCCTTACAACCCTCCCGGACGACTAAAACGAATATGGTCTTACGACCTTTTGGGCCTTGATGCCTAAATTTATTGGAAGTGGGGTCAATGGGTCACTTCTCCCTGCAATGTAACATTTAATTGATTTTATTTAATAATTTTTGGTTGTTGTTTTTTTTTTCTTTATATGTATATTGTAATGATATTTATGACTCTTACTTTAATGTAATTAGCAGCGAGAACAAAATTTTAAATTGTATCTGATTTATGTGCAAATAATGATGCAACAAGTATTAAAATTGATAGAGTGGCTGCAATATTTAAGTAATGTGTGGCATGATTTTAAATCCTTTGAGAGGATGTTATAAATTTATGCAAGTTTAATGTATGTAGAATTATTTAACTTATTTAATTAATATGGTCTTTTAATGAAAGAAAATAATTCATAGTTACTATTTTAGAACTATGTACATTCATAATACTATTTTAGAATGAATTCAATAATTAATACATTTGTAATAATTTGATAAAAAATGTATAAAAATACATGTTTTTAGAGGATTTTAAATTAGATTATTGGTGGAAATAATGCTGTCTATAGAAGATAAGTGGTTGTAGTAAATTTTAATTACTTTCAAATATTATAGATTTAAAAAGGCCTTCAGGGTTTTTAATTAATAATGTTCCTGTAATTATTTATTCTTTTGTTTACACGATCTGATAATGTCATAAAGACGAAATAAAGTTCAAATAAATAGTTTAAGTACCAATTGGCCTCTTCCTTTGGCTTATCCTGCATTAGAGTATATGATTTTTCTATGGAGCAATATTGTCAAATATTATTTTTAAATAAATAGTTGAGATAGAACGATTGAAAGAAAATACCTGAAAAGAGAGCTCATCAGTGGCACTGGCTGTATATGGGGTGGTAGCAAAGGCAGCAGCCACTGCAGGAGTGTTGATCCCCTGGCCAGCAGCAACAATCCTGCGACCTCGGTTGTCCAGCTCAAACCAGCTAAGAGCAGGTCCACAGCTAATGGCACAGCCACTCCCAATGGCAGAGAGCCGTGATACATAATGCCTCAAGACCGACCTCGTCTCCTCCTGGAAAATCATATTATAGCAAGCATTATAAAAACTGAAGCTCAATCTTCATGCTCGATATAAAGGGCATTACAAAAGTTTTACACCACAGCTTTAATTATTTAATTTTCTCAAAGTAATTTCTACCACATGTAATACACTTCTCTATTCGTCAAAACTGGTTTGTACATTTTTTCTGAGAGTGAGGCACATTTTTTGTCCATAGCCCTCAGAAGGTCCTTATCACTAGAAAAACCTTCCCGCATTATTTCCACAAGCAGGAACAACTAATAAAACTATTAAGAGGGTGCTCAAGAAACGGCAGTTCAGTATTGGCCAAATACTCTGAACAGACTCAGGCACAGTGGAGCTCTGTCCAGGTCTCCTTTCTTGATTTTGGTTACAGATTTTTCATGGACTCTATTACTTTAGGCAGCACCACTCAGTGTACCATTTAGTAGTTCTACAATTCCTAATTTAATAGTTTCAGCATTTTTTGACACCAAATTATATGATCAGTCAGTAGCTTTTTCATCAAACCATTGGGTGCCCAAAGACAACAGACTTTTTAACATCTTTACAGGGTCCCTTAGAATCGAATGAATCACTAGTGTAAGGTCTCTATCTGCAGATATGTCACTTCCGGTCTTCATCAAATATTTTTCTCTATTATCATGTTCATAGATTTTCTTCTATCTGTCCTCGAGAGTGAAATCCCCTCTTTCGAATTCTCAGTACCAACTAAATATAGTCATACAATGTGGACAATCATTATTCAAAGCAAGTTTCATTTCTTGTAATCATTGATCTATACTTAAAACACATGCAGAATAATACATCAAAACTGCCTTATTTCACATCAAATTAAATTTATGAAGTCTAATATAACAGCACATTCTCAAATGAATAAACGATTTTGTTTGTTTCATAAAACATTTAATTGGTACAAGCTTATAACACTACAGCTATTTCTATTGTTTAAAACTAAAATTATGATTGAAAAATAATTTTTTATTCCAAATTTATGGTAGCTATTATAGGGTATTTGTAAAATTTTGGGTTCCAAAAATTCTTCCTTAACTTATGATCAGATTAGTTAAACTGCAATTTATCCTTTCATTTATCATTAGATATTGGTTTATTGGCCACTATAGCACAAAACTAAATACTGTATTAGTAACCAATTTTAATAAATTCTGAGGGAATGCAGCTATTAAGGATATTCTCATGCCAGATTTTAAAAGTTTTTTATCCACTGATGAAGAAAAAAAAAATGACTGTAATTTTTGGTGTCAGAGAAATAGGTAGGATCAGAGAAAATATTATTAATTGAAGGATTAAGATGATTATAGAAATCTGATATATATGTGAATAGGGGATAACATGAAATGCTAATTGAGCAGAGCAATGAAACTGAATCTAGATTTTTTTTATTGATGAAAGGTATATTCTATACCAGGTATGCAAGTTTAAAATGTCGTTTATTTCTTAAAATATATACACAGTAATTTAAAAAAAAGTATAATATATTTTATTCAAAGTACTGGCCCTCGCTTTATACACATTTTGTCCATCTCTCGGGCAATATATGGATACCATTCCAAAAGAATGCTTCATCTTTATTTGAAATCCATTCATCAAGCCATTTTCGTACGTTTTCGAAATTGTTGAAGTGTTGCTCCGCCAATGAGTGTCCCATCGATGAGAAGAGGTGATAATCAGAAGGCGCCAGGTCAGGTGAATACGGCGGGTGGGGTAGGAGTTCCCAACCAAGCGAAGAAATCGTTTCCTTAGTCAATCTGGCTGAATGTGCAGGAGCGTTATCATGCTGAAGAATGACTTTGGCGTGCCTGTGAGCCCATTCTGGGCGTTTTTCGATCAATGCGTGACTCAAATTGATCATTTGTTGTCGGTAGCGCTCGGTATTGACTGTTTCGCCGGGCTTGAGAAGCTCGTAGTCGATTTGGTCGATTTTCTCGTTTTTGATCAGTAACATCAAAATCACCACGTTTGAAACGTTGAAACCAACGTTCACATGTCTTGACGGTTGGAGCAAGATCGCCATAAGTCTCAACAAAAATTCGATGACATTCAGATGCCTTTTTCTTTTGATTAAATAAGAAAATCATGACATGCCGCAAATGCTCTTTATTTGGCTTAAAATTAGACATTTTTAACACCAAAGAAAGGTATGATACGTCCACGTAAATGACTTAAAAACAACTGACTTTTGTAAACAAATGACTAACAAACAAAATAGCGTTTAGAGATAAGCAAATCCTTCAATAGGCTAAGAGTGCATTCTATTGGAATTAAAACGACATTTTAAACTTGCATACCTGGTAAGTGTAGAGGGTTACAAGTCATGGTGGGTTCACATATAAATATTTATTAACAGTGAGGAGGAATTGCTTAGTTTATGCAGCTGCTGTGTGACATGCTTTTTAATTCCACTGATTATTTGTAAATATCGACTTTTCCCCTAGGAAAATCAAGCTATTCTTCAAGAGGTGACTTGAAAATTTAAATTGTTCTTCACCAATCACCTATATTGGTAAAACTAAAAATATGACTCATTCCAAATTTTATATATATATAATTCTGAATGAAATCAAATCAAATTCAGTATTTAAGCGTTTTTTATAAACCGTTAGATGAGTTTGTTAAATAATAAAATTGATTGAGAGAAATAGAGATTGGGAGGGGGTTTAGAGGAAAACCAAACTTTAAAATCTGTATATGTTCGTCATAATTAGCATTAAAAAGAAATGTATAGCACAAATAGGTGTAAAATCAAATAATATAATTCTTAGATGATTTTAGTTGGGGTTGGTCAAGATAGATCCAAAAAACACAAATTTAAAAAAAGTATTTTTTAATAAAGGATTATCTGCCAACGTTTCGGTTTACATTGCAAGCCATCTTCAGGGCTGTAGAAATACAATGTCATGAGAAAACAATCATAATTGAAATTAATATAATAGAGAATTGCAATAATATAATGGATTATCAAGAGTATGAATGTAAAATATAGGGTAGCTCTCACCCGTACTCGGTGTAAAAGGAAAATTTATACTTCAGTCATGGAATGTGGACGTCCTCTCTCATCTTCATGATAGGTAGGTGTGGAAAATTACTGCTTTAATGTTATTCAATATTTTCTTTGTCAATAAGTTGTTGTTTGCATGTTTTTTTCGAATTGTTTTTTCAAAACCGTTTTAAATTCTCTTACATAGCTTTCTACATTCATACTCTTGATATCACATTATATTATTGCAATTCTCTATTATATTCATTTCAATTATGATTGTTTTCCCATGACATTGTATTTCTACAGTCCTGAAGATGGCTTGCAATGTAAGCCAAAATGCTGGCAGATAATCCTTTATTAAAAAAATACATTTTTTAAATTTGTGTTTTTTAGATCTACCTTGACCGAACCCCAACTAAAATCATCTAAGAATAATATCTACGGTCAACAAACTCTCCTTTCAAATAATATAATGTTTCATGCACTTTTACAAACTATTAATGAAGGCTAAGTATTTCCTGCTTTTTCTTGCCAAACTTGCAAAAGAAATAATTGGAGATTATTCCTTTTTACAATCTATGTTCTCTCAAGCTTTTAAATTAACTGCCATCATTTACTCTTATCATTTATTTGCTTTTATTAGCTGTGCAAATTAAATGAATTCTTTGGCATCTTATTAAATGAATATGTCATGTGAACCCTACTCACTAATAACCCCTATTACTAATACCACTAATAGAACCCTACTGTACTAATAATTACAATACAATGCACTAATACAAGTTTCAATTTACTAATAATACAAATACACAAATAAAAAAATTGGCTAACAGAAGCTGTGTTAACTAAGCAAATTTTCTATCCTACATTAAGGTATATAAATTGAGAATATGCTATTAAAATGAATAATAAGAATAATGAAGATAAAGGCTTATGTCTCTGAGAATAGCATCAGGCCAATTTTCCATATTGAGAAACTTCCATAAAAAATATTACAGAGTATGATAGAAAAACTTTTAGCATCTATTTTGTTTCCTAATTTTTTTTTCTCATAAAATTAACAACAATGAAGCTATTGATGATTATTCAATTTAATCCTCCTATAAACTACCCTTCCCCTCATTTACCCTTAAACCAAAAACATAATTGTTTAAAAATGCAAAACGAATCCCAAATTTAAAATTTAGACTAAACTTGAACTAAATTTAACCAACTCTAAAGTATTCTCATTCCTTAAAAACAAGAAAAAAAACTACATTTTACACATTTAAAAAAAACTCAATATTAACAAAATATATTAGGATTTTCAATTTTGGTCTCCCTCTAAACCTCTCTCCTTGATCCTTTCAATCATTAAAAAAAAATTATTTTATTTTAACTTTTGATAGGGACATAGCAAAGTACCTCACATTCTGAAGCAAAGGCTTAACATTAGCTGTTAATGCATTAAGCAAAAAATAGTATCCTAAAGAATTAGTTTTTTTTTTTTTTTAGAGGTTTAAGTTTATTCGACGTTGTCAACTTCATGGTAAATATCATTAGTTAATTCTCTAAAATTTGACTTATTTACTTGATTCCTGGAACTTCCAGCTCAGTTTCCCTGAAACTTTGAGAAAGATAACACTTCTTATATGTGTAGAAGCACTTTTAGAGTGTTTAGAGGAATGTATACAGTGATACAAGACTACATGCACGCTTTTGATCTCCAAAAATATAACGTTGATTAATTTATGAGATCGAAGGATCTTATGATTCAGAAAATAGCATAGATGCAGAATTGAGTTTTAAATTAAATGTGATAATTTTAGAACTAAATTGTCCTAAAGAAGTAAATATAAGTTTAAGTGGATAGAAAGCATGGAACTCGAAATGCACAACTCAATTGCTACCATCAAGAAAGAATTGAGTGCAGCTTACTCATTTGAGGTTGAAGTGCAAAGTAATTTATTGACAGTATAGTAATATTGGTCAAATATAGGCAAGGTGTCTAGGAAACAAAAAGGGAGCATTTACAGGTCCCTCTTACTGAATCTTTAGCTGTTAAGCACTATCCAACTTTATTTCAATTTTCAGCAATATAGGGATGATCGATGCATTCATTAGAAGAAATTATGAGCACATGTCCATCCCTCAAACAGAAATTAGTTAATTTATCAATGGTTTATGTGCAACCGTTATTTGTTATTTGGCAGTATTAATAATCTTGTTTTATTGGTCACATTCTTCAAAAAATGTTTCTAGTATAATCAACTTTAAAAGGGACATATTGACGAGGAAGAAATATTTCTTTAATAAAACATACTATTTATGAAACAATAAGCTTCAAAACTCAATTTTTATGAAATGCTGCCAGGGCAATTAAAAATAGACATACAGACAAAAAGCTAGAAATCTATTGCATGAACTTTCCACATCTCTTGACCTTCTTTCAGGTATCGGGAGGTTAAAAACTATTTTAAATACAGACATAAAAATTGCTTTAGTAACCTGAGAAATGATTTTTTATTAAAAGCATTGATTTGAGAAATACAAATGTTTCTTGTAGTGCTTAATAAAATTTAATTTTGGAAGAAGTCATCAATTGCTCAGAGTAGAGCTGGCTAAACAATAGAAAATTTACTTCACAACACAAACAGAATGCTAGTACTTACTCGTGGCATCAGGCAATTTTAGCAGGGGTTTATTTAAATAAACAAAGATATACAGCTTGGACCAGAAATGATTGTTGGTGGCTTAAATTCTTTAAAGGACCAGAGAGACAAAACTCGAGTCAGAGATGGATTGAAAGTTTAACTAATTACAATTCCAATGTAGTTAACAGACCATGAAAGGAACACCAAAGTTTATCCCAAATATGTATACACTGGGATGTGGACATGAAACTGCAAAAGGAAGCTCATTCATCAATTAGAGAATGGGATTAATAACAGGCAGTGGGTAAACAATGATGCAAAAATGTATGCAATTTACTTTATCAACGTTCTTTAGGTACTAACAGTAATTCTAAAGGTGGATATCTTGAGTCAAAATATTATAGAAGGTCAAAAAAATATTTTATTGGCCATTATAAAGATATAGAATATGGATAAGTCTTGTGAACAGTTCTTAGCTGCGGATGTATTTGATGAATGGGTTTACAATTCAAAGAATATGCTGAAATTTCTTGGGACTTCTTCCTAAAACACGCTCTGGTAACAAATTAATACTAATTTGTTACCAGAGCGTGTTTTAGGAAGAAGTCCCAAGAAATTTCAGCATATTCTTTGAATTGTAAACCCATTCATCAAATACATCCGCAGCTAAGAACTGTTCACAAGACTTATCCATATTCTATATCTTTATAATGGCCAATAAAATATTTTTTTGACCTTCTATAATATTTTGACTCAAGATATCCACCTTTAGAATTACTGTTAGTACCTAAAGAACGTTGATAAATATTAAAATATTTACTATAAGTAACACATACGTGTTACTTATAGTAAATATTTTAATAATGGACTGTTCAAGTAAAAATATTTAGAGAACTTATGCAAAAATCACCGATGAAGAAAACCTGATTAAGAATTAATTATTAAATTATTATTTCTAATTAGAGATTATTGGGCTAGTTAAAATCATCCGCAATAAGTTGACTTAGCAAGACCAATTTTTACAAAAATTGTACAAAATTATAAGACAATATACAATTATGAGAATAGCTGAGATTTACACCTTCCTTTGGTGAGGACTACCTATCATAAAAGCAAGATAGAAAAATAAATGTTAAACCGTACTTTACTTTGTTTAGGCACAAAATGATGTTGCTAGCTGATGCTTATGACCAGTAAAATAACACCCATTAAAATTTGGTTAATGTATTAGACAAGGCTTAAACTACTTGAGAAAATGTAGAAACTACTAAGCGAATTTCTCAGTGTCACATTAATGAAAAAATATATTTCACCTTCCTATGTTATGTAATTCCCACTTCTAATGTTTTGATTTTCTGAATGACAACGAAACAAACATTGATTATTTTAAACATGATTTTTAATAGTCTCTAATGACGAGTTTTCATCGCATTGCATAAATATTATAATAATATTTACATAAATAAATTTANTTTTATATTATTATGTAAATATTAATCACTATAACAAAAAGAACAACAAAAAAACAGTTTTTATTCACACTTGATATTCCAGGAAACCTACCACTATTATTTTATTTATTAATGGTCAATATTTATTAAGAAACTGTATCAATAAAGAATCACAAAACTTGACATATCATGATACTAATGAGAATAACAACCAAAATATTTGTTATAATAGTTTCAATCATGCAATAAATACCATCCCTGATGTTCCTAATAATTTTTTATTAATGAAAAAATAAGCATGAAATATTAAGAATCATATTCCCACAGAGATATATAAAATACATTCAAGTAAGAAAAATTAGATAAATCTAGCAATGATTGGACTTTAACTAAAAATTCATGAGAACTTCAGTAAAAACCGAACTAGATGAATCATGCCATGAACAAAGACTCTTCTGTCTTAAAAGAAGGGTATTTAAAAATTATTTTTGGACTTTAACATAATTTTAAAATAAATATGATTAACTTAGGCTACTTAAAAAAAAATTATATTTCTTACTAAAACAAATAAATTAAAAAATAGAGTACTGCAGTGGATGATAATGCAACAGTAGTTTGCTTCCTTCAGTTCTTCCAGGTCCTATTTAAAATAGAATTCTACTGAAGAATTTTCTATTTGCTCTAACCCTTTATTCCTATCAGATTGAATCTTCAGTTTACTATACTCTTTAAATAAGAACTACTCATTTAACTGTAATTCATTAAGTTTGAATGCCTACAATAGAACCTATAACTGGTTGAAGCTGCAGGCAGATAAAACAGGGAGCCTGTAACTTTCTATAATGTCCCTTATTATTTAAAAAAAAGTCTAGGCCACAGCAGGAATTGAGCCTGCGTTTTTCGTTCACTAGCCTGATGTGTAAACCTCTAGACTATGCAGGTCTAATTCTGCTTTGCCAGTAACTTCTCCCTAGATTTCCTAGCCTCACAGGTGTACAAATTAGTTTACTGCAACCAATGAAAGGCAATCACTTTTATTGAGACCCATAATGGTTGTACCACACCAGGGATCCTAAATGATAATTGAGAATATTTGAACTAAGGATGTACAATTTCTATTTTAAAGAAAAAAGTTTAAGCCATGAGGGAACTCGAACTCTTTTTTTATTAATTGCCAGACAAGTTAAGTATTGCACTACATGAGCCCTCAGAGACTTCTCCCTTTATTTCTCACACCTGGGAGACTAGGGAGAAGTTTCTGACATGCCAGGACTAATCATGCATTAGGTCCCATGTTGTGAAGAGGTTATCACGTCTGGTTAGTGATCAGAAAAAGCAAGTTTGAGTACCGTAATAGATTAAATTTTTAGTCTTCAAAATAATAATTTCAATGATTATTAAGGATTCTCAAATATTAAAAATCTCCATTCTAGGTAAAACTAGCTTCAAAGGGTGTCCTTGTTGACTTAGCATTACTCAATCCAAATTCAAAAACAATTTTGTTAATTTCTGTTTCTGATTCAGCTATCTTAAAAGTATCCCTACTCTCTTTCAGGTTTAATATAAGTTTAAGATACAATTTTTTGCTTTTATTAAAGATTATTTCAACTTCTGGTAGCTTTCAATATATAATAAGAAAATGATAAACAGCTGTGAAATGACTAAAAGAGTAACCAATTTTTTATAACAGAATTATCTGTCTGTCACCTGCAAGAACTTTAAAAATGCTACATTTTCATAAATGTGAACAATAATTTTGTTAAATTTAATACTTCAGAGATTATTATATTAGAATTTTTTCGCATCTGACAAAGCAATGAAAAGTAGAGAAAAAATTATTTTTTAAAAATTGAAATTAAAAAAAAAAAAAAATTTCTTAATATTTTATTCAATTTGTCCAATCTGGATTATAGGCATTTTATGTACTATATACTAATTTTCTGTTTATAAGCTTAACTGAAACTATTTTATTTAGGATTGTAAATTTTTTTTATTACTGACAACAAATAGAACCTACAATACGATCTATATTTTTTTAATAGTTATTAGAAGTTTTTTTTCTTCTAGAAGATGATATGTTAGTTAGTCACAGAGTCATGTAACTTTTTGATATAATGATCCAAAAGGGGGCATTCAGCCTAAATAATATGTTAAAAAAGGTAGTGTATATTATTTGTTTAGATAGTGCTTCTAAACTGTTTTGAGATAAGATTGAAAAACAGGAAGCCTATATTGGTTAGACATAGGGGAAAAAAACAACCAAAAAAAAACAAAAAAACAATCTGATAGCAATAAATCAACTATACATCCACACTCTAATAATAAACATACATCGGTCTTGGGCGATAGTTTTGATAAAACAGGTAACTCGCTGAACTTTCTGTCAAAGACGCATTTGTGTAGTTGCTGATCCAGCTTACAAAAATGATCAAAGGATCGCCGAATTTGCCAAGCTTCATGACCACTAGTAACCTTCAAAGTTATACCATCAAAGTCGCCTTTAAGAGAATCATCTTCAATCAATGACAGCTGAAAAAGAATAAATTATAATATAAATAATTAATTTATTAAACACCTTCCTTTGGTGAGGACT
>KZ807481.1:230338-244011 GCA_000696205.2 Oncopeltus fasciatus | reverse complement strand
TATAATATAAATAATTAATTTATTAAAAATATTTGTGAATTAAATTTTATGAATAAGAGCACTTCCACCCAATCATGTTAAAAAAATTTGTTTGCTCATGCACACCTATACACAGGAGGTATATTTCATGAGTTGGTCTGAAGTATTCCTTTGAGAGTTATAATACTTTTGACTTCAGAGGTATTATTCAGTGGTCCCTTACCAAACATACCAATCTGCACCTTCATTCTAATTCTGACAACCAATTGAATAGAAATGTGTTGGAAACTTTTAGATGTCTAAAATTAAATTTTGAAGTGGAAATAAACTATTTTTTAAATAGGTCATTCTCTGGCAGTTATCAATTAACATTTGGATAGTGTGCATAGTGAGGCTTCCACTTCATATAGTACTGTGAAAAATTGGGTTAAAGAATTTTGATTAGATTAAGAAAGATAAAGGACACTGCCCAAAATGATAGTCAATGTTTGATTATAACTCGTCTCATTAATCTGTCATGTGTAATTTTTAGGGATGTTGACAATTTTTAGATATGCTGAAAAAATTCTTAAAAAAAAGAAAAAAAATATTTCTTTTTAGTTTTACTTAAGACAAGCAGATTAGTAATCTGTCATTTGACATGAAGTAAAAAAATTGCAGTAAGACAGAGAATAAAGAAAATTATGAAAATCACTTACTTGGATAGGCTGCAAGTCAACATGGTCATAGTGAAAGTGTGCACACTCTTCTAGCTTAGGAAACCTTGAAGTAGTGCACTGAATACTACTGATCCCTACTAGTGACTTGAGCCTCACACTTCCAACTTCAATCTAGAGAAAATAAAAGTAAATAAAACATGAAAATGAAATTAATAGATTTTCAGAAGCTCAAAATGTAAATACTAAGTATCTTAAGTCAGCTAGGAAAAATATTAATTAAAAAACAAAACAAAAAAACTTCAAATATAACAATGGATACCAATAAAAATTCCTTTCACCTCTTTTAAAATTTGAAAGTGGTGGAATAACTTTTTCATTGATATCCATTTAAATTACACATCCACCCCAACAGATGCAACAAATATGTCAAATGAACATTTTTAAATAATTGAGTTGCATCCTTTGATGCTTTCAGCCTACAACAGAGATTTTTTAAACTAACAAACAAAAAAAAAAAAAAAAATCTTTCAAAAGATAAATGCCTAAAATAAGCAAATTCCTTAGCCTCCTATGGATAAATATTCATTTTTAAAATTACATTTAACGAATGGTTTACTAATTTCCAATTAATTAATAATAATAAAAAAATTTTGTGCTACAATAGCATAGAGCATGAATTATTAGTTATCATTTTTCTCTGATTTAACTTGCTAAGTTCGTAAAATGGAGTGTTTTTGTTTTAAAAATATATTGCTCAGTGCTACATCGAAATATCGTAGAGCAAAAAATCTATTTAAAAATACAAATTTAAAAAATACACATTTTTTTGGATTTTTTAATTTATCAACCTTGATCGAATCTCTAACAAAAAAAATCTAATAAAATTACTACTGATTGTGGCAACATTAAACTAATTGGAATGTGCTTCTACATTTAAAAAAGTACCTACCTTAATTTACAAAATTAAAGAAAAAAAATTTTGTGTGCAAGAGGAATGGATGTAAAAGCGAAATTTAAAAAAAAAAGAAAAAAAAAAAAAGTTAAAAGGCTAGTAGCTTCACCAAAAAGTTTGCAGTTTAAGGAACGACTATCTTATTCTGTTTGACTTTTGGTTTAAGAACCAGTCCCAGTACGGCCGTCCATCCACACATCATGTCCAAATAAAAACTGGAAGCAATGAATCTTCCCAGCGAAAAAAAAATCTAGTGATATTTTATAATATAGCATGGAATGCCTTTATTACCAGGATTAAATGCTTTTATATTTATGCGAGGCATTCAGAGGAAGCTTGAACTTATTAGCAAATGATTTCGTGGCTTAGGGGACAGCGGTTGATGCCTGTGAATAAATTCTGACGGGAGGTGATATTACAATTAGTATCAGTCGAAGGTCTCTACGTGTGTCATTTAGAGGCACTACAGCTAAGTATGAGCGAGGTTTTATATATAATTTCGACTCATCACGCTGCAAATAGCGACTATGATGAGGTCAATATATGCATCAATCTTCATTCATCCTTTAATTTCCATATTTTTCCTGTTCAGCTTTGTGCACTAATTCCCACCTTAACAGGGGCAATGATTCTGAAACAATATCTGTCAAGAAAGTTATAAATCCCTTTGCTACATTGGTCTGGTCAAGGTATATCCCTCTCGTGAGAGGCCAATAGGCGTGTAAAACTGGTCGAACAGAAGACGAAAATAATCGGTCGAGTATCGATTGAAGAATATATATTAATCTTTAGGCGCAAGCTTATAAAAATTTTTAATCATCTATAGTCTGGAATAAGCAAAGAACGAGTATGACTGCTAAGAAGAAGTCGTCCTCGACGGGTGAACGACCTGGGATTTTCTTTCAGGCCTTTGTACTGCTGTCGTTATTCCCAATGAAAATAAAAGAGATTCCTCTCTTTCACCCTCGGACTCCAGGAACAGAAGTGACTAGATAGGCGCGAGACACCCTCACAAAGGCGCCACACAGATCTCGTAGTGAGAAGGGGGTGGGGGAAGTGAGTTGAAAGTGAGTGTTACGCTAGTAGTGGCCTTGGGTCGATACGTACCCCCCGCCACCCTCCACGTAACCTAATACCGGGACACAACCGCCCAGTCGGCCCTTTTGCCCCCACGTCGTTTTTTTTTTTTTAGCCCTTACCAGCACCTTCCAACAGTGAATATTTTGCAAAGTACTTGCAAAAAAACCAGCGAATTTCTAACAAACTTCATAAAAAATTCTTCAGTTTTTGGTTGAAGAAATCTGAGTATACTCAACACTTGTAAACCCATTATTCGTTACAAGAGCATTGGGAAGCAAATATCTTGTATATCCCAGGTAAGTTTTTTTTTTTTTTTTTTTTTTTTTTGGATCTACCTTGACCGAATCCCCCCCTAAAACATCTAATAATGATATGAGTTATCGTTTGTTAAGTAGTTCTAATTTGGGCAATTAATAATTTGATACTTTATATATNTATTTTTTTCTTTAAAAGTAAAGTAGATTTCTAAATATATAATTTAGATTAAATTAATTCATTGAAATGTTTCTAATCAAAATTTAAGTTGTAGCCCCACTCTTAAATAATCGATTATATAAACAATATCGAATTATCATTTTAACACTATGTACCAAGTTTTATCCATTTCAATGATAAACACAGAATTAATAATAAATGATGGTACTTAGGAGAAAAAGTTTTAATCGAGTGTCAGATTTTAGTTTATCATATTCCTTCTCCTTATGATACAATTTTGCTGATGAAAAGAACAATTATTTAAATAATCATCATTTAAATTTAAATTTTGGCCAATTGAAAATTAAGAACTATGCTCAGGGTCATTAAACCAGGGGCACAGAAAAACTAAGCTCTCTAAGTATTGAATCTGGGAGGCAGGCTAAGGGGTGTATTACCACTAGAACACTGTAATCCTTACAAATCAATAGTTATCAATTATTTAATGAAATTATTTCAATAGTACTAATGCCTAACTTATACTAAATAATGTTCAAACAAAGGTACTAAACCCTGTAAAATCTATAATTACAATTACACTGGATAAATAGTCCACATTATAGTTAGAGACTGGGCTAGCCAGCATTGCCTGAATACCAATTGTTGAAATTTCTAAGAAACACGGGACAGGAGGGTATATTGGATGAGAGGAAGTGTCTGACACTTGGTCTGACCAAGTTGTGGGAGAACATTTGACACCTGAGATGCTTGAGAGCTACAAAATTGGATTGGACTATACAGCCCTGAAAAGAAGAAGGAAAACTACATTTTCCATGTGGAATAAGAGTTGCTTACTTTGGCATGATTTAAAACTAAATTTCTTTCATTGTTTTGTTGAATTTAGAATCATGCTTTGTCAATATAATTTATTTCATGACTTAATATTTAATAAATGATATAGGTAAAGCACAAAATTTAATATTTTACTTATATAGAATCACTTTATAATTATCTTTATAAAATTACACCTAATAACCAAGAAGATAATTCAAAATCAATTACAAATAATAATTCACCTAAACAAGTAAAATTATAGCTAATAAGCATGTAACATTGCAATTTTGATTACTTTATTAGAAATATCAAGAAAAACATAAAGAAAAGGTGAATGATGCATAAAGGGAAGTATTTTGGTTATGAAACTATACAAATTTGCACAGCAAGAGTTAAATTAAACTCACAAAATAATAGAGTATAGTGTGAATAAGAGAAAAAAGAGTACTAAAAAGTGAAGAGAACTTGTCTATTTTCTGGAAAATTTATCAGTAATATAAATAGAAAGTATTTCTCAGAATGGTAATGACTACAGGATAGAGTGCCTCCTATTCAATGGTACAAGATAAGCAGTTTTTAAATTTATATATGGCATAGAAAACAAATTCAAGTATAAATTTTGTTTCGATTTCTATATCCCAGCAACAAATAGAGTGAAGTATGCTATTTGACATGAATTTATTTTAATCACTAGTATAATTTCAGAAACTTCGATTCAAAATTATTTGATAGATCAAAATTTACCAATGCATACGTAATTAATAAGAGACACAATATATTCTCGTGCATCCGGGAATATAAATAATTAAAAACGGAGAGTTTTGACCATAGAGATTATTAGCAGAGAATTTGTGTTGGGGTTCGGTCAAGTTTATGAAAAACAATTCAATTTTAAAAAGTATACATTTTTTAAAATTGTATTTTTTTTATCAACCTTGACCAAACGCCAACAAAATTCTAAGCTTATTAATAATTACATTATAATAGTCATCTTAAAAGCAAGGAAGCAAAATTATACATTCAACTACAAACAAAATTTTAATTTTAAATACAGCTAGTAAAACCAATTTTTCAATTACTAACATCAAATATCAACTACAGCACTGATAACAGGATCTAACAGCTATTGCACTTATACTGGCAATAATATACAAAAAAAAAAAAAAGCTTTATCTAAAGTTTATTGATCCTATCCAGGAAATATAAAAACAAAGGAACTCATTCAAGGCATCAATCTACATATAAACAAATTTGTTTTCCTAATAAATTTTGTATGATAGCCTAATGAAGAAAAACAATGACACAGAAATTAAAATTTCTTGACATTTTTATTAAAATCAAAATTAGTTGAAATTATTTTTATCAAACATGTAATTTTGAAATCCAAATGATTAATAACATAATTAAATTAGTTAGTTAAATAATTAAGCATTCAATTTCTAACAGTTAATGAAAGCCAAAACTACAGATTACCTATTTTTTTCGCTTATGATAATATATAACTGACTACCTATTCAATCATTACAATTAATAGCTTAACACTGAATAATAGAAAGATTTAAATAAATAAATTACGTTAAATTGGGATTTTAAACTCCCAAATGTAATATAATGTAAATGTATAAATATACATTTATAAATAAGAAATTAACTACAGAAATAAGTATCAATAATAACTAAGAGTACCTCAAAATTCCATTTATTAATTTTAAAATGGCAAAATAACAATACAAGTCATCAGAAATTCAAAATCAATATATTTTAGGGATGTGCAGTTTTACAATTTAATTGTTTAGCATTTATTTTATTTGAAGATCATAATGACATTTTTTGCATAGCTTATAAGTCTAACTTAAGAATAGTTCACTTAGTTCCTTGGCCCTATGTAAAAGTTAGGGGAGCAGACAACTACAAGATTGTAATTACAATAAAAAATTTGTAATTCAATTCACGGGACATATTTTTGGAAGATGATAGTGCCTGATAATAAAATCAATTTTTTTGTACCTAATTTTCATATTAAATAATCATATAGTATGTTGCAGTATATTAAGTAATTGTCAACAATCACAAAAAAAAAAAAAAAAAAAGGAAAAATTTATAACACTAGACATACTTAAAAACATTCATATAGTTCATTCTAAAAAAGAAAACTAGTTTAAGGCTAAGTGGTTTGAAAAATTAAATAAAGAATGACACAATATAGATTGGTAGACACATATAACAAAATTGACAATCATGCACCAACTTTTAATTTTTTTTTTTATTCCTGGACTTTTAGGAATAGACTTCCATAATTTTAGCCGGTTTGTTATTGTTCCTAATACATATTTAAACATTAGATATTTAAAATGAAATGACTATGTAGGAATAAGACAAAAGTTAACTTATAGAATCAAACTTCTTATTTTATGCACTTTCCACTTTATAAGAAAGTTCTGAGCTATTTAAGTATAATTTGCAGCTATTAATTCAAATATATCCAAAAGTTCATATTACATTCAAGAAAAGGACAATTTATGTCAAACAAACTTTCTTTATTGAAGAGAACAAAATCAAAATTGATCATATATAAAACTGAAGTCTAAGTGGAACTAGGAACAGTTTAGATCATAAATAAAACTTTAGATTATAAGTTAGAAATCAGTTCATGAAATGTGTTTCTTAAAAACATATACCTTGGACTTAGGGTATTGTGGAATGATATCAAGTAAAGTTCTCGAAGTCTGTGCTCCACTGACTGAAGCCATTCCAAAATATCAACTGGTCCCACTTCATATGTTATCCTACATCTTCAATAATTCCCATCTCTTGATAGGCAGTAGAAAGCCACATAACTCTGGAGGTTAAAGACTAAAAATTCAGGTATAAGACAACTTCAGAAAAGCCTAATTGAAATTAAACAGAACACTGACACAGCCAAAACTGTAATATACATTTATGTCGCATTTCACTAAGGAATCAAAGTAAATTTTTAATTAAAAAACTATGTTAAATATGAAACCCAAATGTAGGTTATACTTTTTAACCTATTTACCGTAACATGATCAGAAGCGTACAAAATTGGAATGAGTAACTGTAAGGGATTTAACAAATAGACCCAAATGTTTAACCATTTTGACAAAATGGCATGTCTTTACAAAGAATTTTAAGCTACGATAAGTAAAAAATATCATGTTGATGGTTGAGCTCCATCTTGAGAGCAACCTTTATGAGATTACACTGCCTACTGAATTGTGAATTCAAATGTCTGTATTGAAGAAGTATTGCTTCTGATTGATAAGAATTATGTCAAAAGTTTTTGAATTCAATTTCAAAATAATAAATCAGTTAGAAAATCTTTTGACATTATTTAAGAATAATAGTAAAGGACTATTTTGAAAAACAAATTAATAGACTTCTAACAAGGATAATATCCCCCCCCCCCGCCCCTTTCAGTCTGTTCTAAATTATTTATGGGAATGTAAACTATACTTGAAGGTCTGCCTACCATAAGTGATAAACGACATTTAGGCTGTATTTCCTACTTTCTCTTCCCTTTGATATTACATATTGAATGCTCATTGTTAATTGTCAGTATTATATAAATTTTTACTTGACATATTTAATACTTTTACATTAATTAACATCAAAATATTCGGAATATATAACACATTAATTTAAACATTTAGAAGATACCTACAAAAACAATGGATAGGTCTTTTTACTTTTTAACCAAATGTTGCTGGGCAGCTTAAACAAGTAAAATAGATACCTAGCTTGCATGCAATCATAATATTTTAAATAAACTTTCTATAGTGTAAACATCGGGATATAAAGAGAAAAACTAATTTTAACTAGAGTAACCTAGTTACCTTCAGCTATACGCCCAGTACCGCTTTCAGGCGAAGTCCCCGTGCCAGTTTTCAATGAATTACCCTCTTTGGTAGAAGGGGAATACGGTTATGGTGCAGATAAAAGCAAACAAAAAGAGCTAAATGATTTGGTACGAGATTTGGGACTATCCAAAAAAGCTTCAGGGCTCTTAGCATTACGACTCAATGAGAAAAACTTGCTTGAAAATAGAGCCAAAGTATCCAAATTTCTGCAATATTTTCAACGTGATGGTGGATTTGTGTTTTGCCATAATGTTAGTGCTTTAATGGAAGAATTGGGAATTTCAAACTAGAACGCAACTGACTGGCGGCTGTTTATAGATAGCTCAAAGCGCAGCTTGAAGTGTGTTCTCTTCCACAATGGAAATTTATTTGATTCAGTTCCAATTGGCCAATCATCAGTTTGTCTGCGTGAAGAATATGACACCATAAAGAAAGTCATTGATCTGTTGCAATATCACATGCACCAATGGATCGTTGGTGTGTTGACTTTAAAATGGTCTGCTTCCTACTTGGTCAACAACGTGGATACACAAAGTATCCCTGCTTTTTGTGTATGTGGGACAGCAGAGTTCGTGCGTTGTGTGCAGTCGAATTGGCTGCCAAGACCGGACCTGAGAGCAGGTGATCCAAACATCGCGCATCAGGCACTTGTTGACAGAAATAACATTATAAACAATTAATGAGAGGGAATAGAATAAAAAAATCTATTGATTTGTTACCATTTCGTGGTAACAATGTTAGAAATTGAAAAGAATGCTTGGTTGGCATTCAAAAACATTGTTAAAGACTTTCTTGGAAATACACGAGCATTGAATTACTCCGGAATTGTCCAGCAACTCTTTGAAAGCTTCCAAAAGCTAGGTTGCAACATGAGCATTAAATTGCATTTTTTACTCAGTCACCTTGCTAATTTCCCGGACAATCTTGGTGCAGTGAGTGATGAGCAGGGTGGGCGTTTCCATCAAGATTTGAGGGTCATGGAAGCAAGATATCAAGGTAGACGGGACGTACATATGATGGCTGACTATTGTTGGAGCATCAAGCCCGAAAGTACACAAACTAAATAATACAGAAAAAGATACAAACGCAAATCTTTATCTTAATTTGTAAGTACTGTTCATTAATTAAACAATTTTATATGTATGAACACGATTTAACTTACATTAAATGTTTTGTAAACTGTATATTTGGTACGTTTTTACTTTATGTTCTTTTAAATACATGATTTTTATGATTTCTGAGATATCCTGTAGTTTAAAAAGTTCACTCGATAGACAAAATCTGAGGTTATTCTCAGATTCAGACGCCAAGAATTATTGAAAAAACAATGTCAGATCTAACTCAACAAAAATGTGTTCTCCAGTGTTATATATAAAGAATGTATTGAAATAACTTAATCGATTTGAACAAAATATGATCACGAAAAAAATCGTTATCCTTTCCTAACACTAACCAATGCATTACGTGTTATATTTTGTTATATATATATATATTTAAAAATTAAAACAAATATTCAAAAGTGCTTTCTAGTTTATTGCGAAGTATAGATGAGTATATAACTATAGAAGTATATTGTAAAGTATAAAGTATAATCAGAAAAGAAGCATTTTTAGTGATACATCAAAAAATAAAAAAAAATATCGAAATGCAGACTTACTTTTTAACTATGATTTCATTTGATCGTCAGCAACTGTAATCCCGTTTCTTCAGTTTATTTTCTGGTAAATTCAATCAAATTTATTTTAATATTTAAATTTAATACAAGATGAAGTTAATAATCACCAAACTTCTTTTTTTCTTTTTCCTTATTCTTTTGTATTTTTAACGTCTTGTACGTTCTTTCCACAGGTGTGATTTATGGTCCTATATTTAACCATTAGAATTTTTGTCAATTGATTTATATACGAGTAGATAGAAACTCCTCGTGGAAANAAAAAAAAGCAACACAAAAATTTATGATTTTACAGGTTAAATTTTACTTAACTTATTAGATCTTATCAAACAGGTATATAGGAGTAACAAAAAGAGTATTTTAGGAAAAAAAAAGCCTTTTCCAGTCACCGGCAGTCCAATTTTTTTCTTAAATTTTAAAGAGGAGTTTGTGTGTATATATTTCATATTTAGGTTTGTTTGAGTCACAAATGATTTGGAATCTGCATTTTTCATTTGGTCCTATCCACATAATAGACCTGATTTCTAGTTTTTTTTTTTTTTTTTTTTTTTAAGTTTAGAAAACATTTTTATGAGATGGGGCTGTAAATAACTAATGGGTTTGTAAAATTTTAAAAATCAATATTATATTCGTAACAAATCGAATAAAATATTATTACATAATTGTTTAGTATAACGATTAGTGAAAATTAAATTAAATTATTTGTAGGATGTAAATTTAAAAACCATTTATCTACGTATATTTGAGAGAAATAAAATTAATTGTTGGTGCCGTAGTTTTTTGGAATAGGGTTGGTGCTTATAGATTGCCTCTTCCTTCACTACCCTGAGAAGTTAAAGAAAATGAAAGAAAAAAAATCTTTAAACTCTTCAGAATGAAACTGACGTCATAGAGTTTCTCTAATCAATATTGAAAGATCCTCCGTGGAGACCACTTGAAAGTAATTAATTACCTATTCAAATGGAGAGTTTTATTTTTACAAATTTAGAAAATGTGCGTTTAAAAAAATTATCTGCCAACGTTACATTACAATGTAAGCCATCTTCAGTGCTATCATGAAGACGAGAGGTGGACTAAGACTGATGACTGCAGTCATGAAAATGGGATCTTATTCCCGTTCGCCTTCATGATAGCCCTGAAGATGGCTTACAATGTAAGCCGAAACGTTGGCGGACAATTTGTAAAAAAAAAAGCACAGTTTTTAAATTTGTATTTTTTTTTTTTTTTTGGATCTACCTTGACCGAATCCCCCCCTAAAACATCTAATAATGATATGAGTTATCGTTTGTTAAGTAGTTCTAATTTGGGCAATTAATAATTTGATACTTTATATATTTTATTACAAAAACGTTTATATTTTTATCTCCCAAGCAGCAAAAGACAATAAAAGACAAATTTGAAACCGCTGAGGCTGGCTTCAGGTCGATCAGGTGGGGGGAGTAAAGGTAGGGTGTCGAAACCCTTCTTACTTAAATATCTTCTTTTATGTTTACTTTAATGCAAATATGTTCTGTAATTTATTTAGTTCTTCTATATAGAATCGGCACTTCCTTTATTGCGGTAAATCGGTATAAGGGAAATTCATGAACCCATCGGGACCTTCGCCAGTTTTCTTTTTTCATGCTTAAAACGGTGTATCATTACTTTCTATATATCTTGAACAATTTTCAAACAAGTTTTGTCATGTACCCATTTTCACCGTAGTACAATACTTCGGAAAATAGAAGTGAAACAAGCTTCATGATCCAAAGATTCTGCTACGTGGTCAATACAATATTTCACGAACATATTTTTCTCTCATGTTTATTTGGGGTATTTTATGGGCCCAACTGCAGTGGACATCCTGCCATGGGCCTAAAAGACTATGTCAACAAGTTTGTTGTTCTAGCGGCGCGAGCAACACCATTGCAGAATGTGTGGTCCACACTCCCCCAGCCCACCATTGTAATTAAATATATTGCCCAAAAATAAATAGTTTGCCTCTTATGACTTGAGTTTTTAAAATATATATAGCAAACTCGGTGGCCGATTTTATCTTTTCAAAAAACCTGGATGATTCTGAGAATGACTAATCAATGAGAATAAAAAAAAAAAAAAATGCAATTTCTTAAATTTATTACGAGCAAAATTAGGATGAATATTTGAATGAAAAAATTCAGGTTCGCTACAGATTCAAGCTTAGGGAAGAAACATGTTATTGCGGATGTGTTGTTTCTCTCGAGATATGACAAACATGTTGCTTGTCGTTTGAATTACGAAAAAATGCTTTAAAACTCTTACATTTATGCTTAATAAAGTTTTAATGAAAAACGTTTGATATGAAAATTACTAAAGAGTGTAAACTTGAAAGTAAGACGGGAAATACTATTTCTGGCATTTTATACTTAAATATAGATGTGAAAAATAGTTTTTCTTTTCTTTATATTTTATTATTATTTTTTAAGTTGGGTAATGGGGTTTGTGTGTGACCAAATTGAATCTTCAATAATTTTATTATTTGTTCCGTTAAATGCGATTTGTTTCCATTAAATATGTTTATCGGTTTTCAGTTGTTCTAATGAAATTTGGCACTTTATTGGTCGAAATGAGATCAATTTTTGTGGGATTAGCTGATGTGTCAACTGCGAATAAGAACGTTTTTCTTCCTCCAGTGGGTGTAATATTTATTTTAGAGCGATGAAGTTCATAGCAGATTTGTTTATTTTTTCAAAATAGATATCTTAGGAGCTTTAGGAGAGAGGTTTAGTAGAACCCTATATTTTAATTTAACGATTTGTAATTCAACCATAAATCCTTCTTCATATTGGAAACCGGTATGCAGTTTTAACATTCCTTTTTTTTTTTAAACTTTATTATTAATTACTTTCTACATGTTTTGTATCAAGTAATGTGCTGGTTAATATTCACAGTATAAATTAATTTATGTCTAGATATTCTTCCCAGTATATGTGTTGCAGTAAAACATAGACAATTTTTTCTCCATTATTTACAAATGACAACTCTCTACAATTCATAGCGATACATTCTACATCGCCCTTTTTACGGAGCGAAAAAAANAATAAACATAAACACAAAATCATTTGCAGCACAACACACAAAAATAAAAGCACAAAAACTATGGATTAAAACAGAAATACGTTCACTATACATTAAAAAGAACAGATTGAACAACAAAATTTAAAAACTCCACCTAGAGATATATATAAATAATTTAATAAAAAATACAGAAAAATTAAAAAGAACTTAGCGTGTACTTCGATTGATGGAGAAGCTGCCCAATGACAGAACCCCTCAATCTCTATTTACAATACACAGGCGTTTTAAATAATAGAAGAAAAATTGAGTTATTTATTGCGTGAAACCAAACCAATAGGAGTGTGGGGTTTACATAATTTGGAAAATTCAATTAAGAATATGCTGAGAAATTAAGCTAGCAGATCTGCGTTGCAGGCTTTTTCCACTATGACCTTTCCATCTTCATTTGATTTGTAAAATTATTTGTGAGATAATTTTATCATTTAATCTTAATTACTTATTCACCCTCATCATCAATACAAAATTGGAAACGTGTTTAACTTTTGCTGCTCCTGCGTGAGGAATATTTTAACCCTGTTGTAAGTTGATGAAGATGATAAACCCATTTCATAGGATTTGGGAGATAATTTTGCGAGCATGATTACTTTCTTAAGATTCCAGTGGCCTATTGCTCTGGAATAATTCGCAGACACCAAAGGACAGAGCTGATCTTTGACACTGGAAGCAGGTCCTCGCCAGCCTGAGGAGCCAACTCGGATCCGGCAGTTCCCGCTCAAGGCTCAAGGAATCATGACCGGAGGCACTGTCCTCAGCCACTGAACCCCTGCGATCCTTATCGGCACTCATTCCATGTCGCCATTTTGTGCTTGTCTGAAGAGCCGCTGATGCCTGAGAGATTTGTCTGTCCGACTGCTTCCCTAGAATGGCTTGCTCTTGGAAAAAAAAAAAAAAAAAAAAAATTAAACTATCCACGATCATCCAATGACGCAATTGGAAAAATTTCTCTGATTCTTCACTGGCATTGCGCTGAAGTGAAGTTCAAATATGTTCCCTTCAAAATTGGGTATATTTATTACTTAATTATAAAAATAAATAACGAATTTTGGAATTTCACATTTCAAAATCATTACATGACTTAATTCAAAATTGAAAATTTATATATATATATA
>KZ807481.1:137012-161664 GCA_000696205.2 Oncopeltus fasciatus | reverse complement strand
ATATATATATGAACAAAGATAAGTTGAAATTTATTGTAAATGATAATTATCAGCAGTATTCCTGAGTTTCCTGGAGAACAAGGGATGCTATTAAATTATCTATTAACTTCTAAATCTATTTCGCCAATAAAATATATACTCATTTATTTACCGTTTCTTCTTCCGGGTTGGAGGATATATATATATATACCTACGACCGTCGAAGCCTACGTGAACAAATATATACTCGGTAGAATTTTCAGAGGAACGCCCAGAATCTCAAGTTCAAATTAAACGTCAAGTGGACGAATGTGATAAGTACAGTTTTTGGAGAATTATGAATTCATATTAATAATTTGATACTCTATGGATAAAAATGTTAAGTGATATATCTAAGATTGTTTTTTAAATTTAAAATTAGACTTCCTACTATACTACTACACTTACTACTGAAAAACCATGTAATAAATAACTCTTTTCCCAAAAATATAATAGAATTGAAAAAAAAAAAAAATGCCATTGATAGTTTGACTTGACTTTAGTTTTCTCAAAATGTAAATTAAATGTCACTTCTCACCTTCATCAATTAGACCCTTCAATTTCTTTCTATTTTCCACACAGGCGTTGAAGGATTTGTAAAACTAAAAATATAGTTTAAATTTATCTTACAAATAAAAATTACTGTATCCAAAGGAATAGTACTGTTGATTGACGAAAGACTATTCTTCACTAATCGCCTTAAGTTTTTAATTAATTAATGTCGTTAGTTAATAGACCGGAGAATTTAATTGATGTTTTTCAATAGTATTTATATAATTATGTACACACACACACACACACACACACACACACACACACACTCACACACACTTTTTTTTTGGATCTACCTTGACCGAACCCCAACTAAAATCATCTAATAATTTGATATTTTACCTTTCAAGAAACGTAGATTCCGAAAATCAAATAAATAAAGACGCCTGAAGTTATTAAAAATTTTTAAATGCTGTTTTCTTTAATTTCTAAAAATGCATTTTAGATTTATTATATAAAATNTCCATATATATATATGGCTTAATTTTTGGCACCTATAAATCATTCACATTTCTATCTGCCCTGCCTAGTATTGAGGTTTGATGAGGAGAATATTTTTAATATTCGGGTGAAGTTTCTGAAAGTTTACATTCTTACAGGACGAACTCAGTATATCCTATATTCTTCTTGAAACTTTTTCTGAAAAAAAAAAAAAAAAAAAATTCCAGGCAATGATATTGAACTTGGGCGACCCGCGTGGTGCGAGGACTTGGCAGGGTGAACGGCCAGGGCAGTGACGAGGCAGAATGGCTGCTGCAATTTGCCAACCCTGAGTTGCAGTCCCATTCATTCAGGAGTTCCTGACAGTAGTTCTCAATGGAAACGTTCTACGCTGCTATTACTGTAGTGTAAAGTAAATACAGAAACATATATTTAAGAATTTTACTTTTTAGAGGTCAGTTTTAACGAATTGCATTAGTTGTTCACGTAGGCTTCGACGATCATCAGATGTATTTACCTTTTCTTCTTCCGGGTTGGACCGTGTCAAGTTGTTGATAGTTGCCGAGCTTTCGCACATCATGTGATGGCTTCTTTAGGGCTGAGTAGAGAATGAGAGCTTTTTTTATATCCATTAGTGCCATTTCTTCAAAATTTCAAATGTGTTATCAACCGGTAACCTGAGAAATAAAAATTTGATATTTTACCTTTCAAGAAACGTTGATTCCGAAAATCAAATGAATAAAGACACTTGAAGTAATTTTAAAATGTGCTGTATTCTTTAATTTCTAAAATTTCATTTTAGATTTATTATATAAATACAAGAAAATAATTTTTCCCACCTCTCTGTTTTTCTGTAATTTATAGAAATAGAAAAATTCATTTTTAACACTTTTGGGCTGGAATTTAGTAGTTAAAATTGTAATTCAAAGCCCGATTTAAAACTCGGATTAAAAATCTATTAAAATCATTAATAAAAACCGACTTATGGAGTTTCGTGTCATTTAAAGAGGCCATATACTATATTTTATAGAGATAAATAGATTCAATTTCGACCAGTCGAGAGTTTTAACATAATTATACGATGTTGATTTTAATATATTTGCCTAGGAGGCAGAAAACTCAGGTTGATTAGGTGTAACCGTTTTATAGTTATAACTATTTTTAAATTGTAACGGTTAATTTAAGACATTATGAGATATAGAACAAGCTCATATCAGATCAATGTCCTATGCACACACACACACACACACACACACACACACACATATATATAAAATCACATAGTGATTTTCATAAAACTCTTAAGAATTTATTGCTACGTAAATCTGCCTAAATCCTTAGACTTCGCCGTAGCTATCCATAATTTTGAACAGTCCACCACTGACACATCAATTTACTCCAAAGATGATACATAAATTTACTGCCATAAAGATACATTCTCATATTCTCAAAGAAATAATCTCTAGGGTTGGGCGTTGCGAGTTGAGTCCTACCTGTCTGTCGACTGGTCCGCGTGTCCTACCTGAAGCTGACTGGAGCGATACGCAGACCGTGGGCCAGTACCCCCTCCCTTCTTCCCCTCGAGACACCTGGGAGATTCCACCAGTCCTCATCGGCGTCTTCGTCCTTCAACTAGGCCCTACTTGTTGACAGAGAGATCCCGAATATTTCCATCGGGAGAAGTAGTACTTGAGTTCATTGGTGCAGAAGGACTGGATCTTTAGAAGTACAAGTTCACCATTATATAAATATTGTTTTAGTTGTGGTATTTAATCCCACGTAAATTTTAAACAATAAATGCAAGGGAATAGAATAAAATATTGGTTTTCGGGCCCTGGCTGAGACAGGTAGATTTTTTATTCTATTCCCTTGCATTTAATTATTTAAAATTTACGTGGGATTAAATACCACAACTAAAACAATATTTATAAAAATAAATAAAATCAAATAACGATAGTCTAATAAATAGCTTGAAAATGTCAGCTCCTTCGAGCATAAGACGATATATTCGTCTTTCTCGAGGGTATAGACTCCCGGTAAGTGTGCGGGGAATTTAATAATTTATCCGGCTTGTCTCGGTGGTGTAACTGGTCAATGCGCTTGCCCGGATAGCAGGAGATCCAGGTTCGAGCTCTGGCTGAGATTCTATTCCCTTGCACGTTCCACGTTATATTTTAAATTTTTTTTTTAAAATTAGATTGTAATTATTTTATGGATGTTTTCTTTATCCTTATCCATGGTAAAAAAAAAGTCAACAAAAAAACTGAACATCCTGTTAAAACGTGGTGTTCTAATCGATCTATACATACGTGGTTACCACAGAAATAGTGGGATGTGGGTTTCGGACACAGGAGTAAAAAATCTAAACTAAAACTCGGGTATTTAATTCTTTCTTAAGGACCTACATCACAACAGAATGACAGAATACAAAAGACCAGTCATATGATTACCGGACTTATAATTATTTGTATTGTAACCACATGACTGGTGTTTCATATGCTGTTGTAATGTAGACCCTGAAGAAGGAATTACCATTTCAGTCTAGATTTTTTTTTACTCCTGTGACCTTCACCCACCTACATACCACATCCTCTAGATAAAGTTAAATTTTAACTTTTAGTATACATTTTTTCGTATTAATTTATTATAATAGAGGAATTTAAATTTTGGCTAATCCCTATCCCAAATTAAATTAGGGTCCTCTAAAGTCTCCCCACTCCCTTCCCCTTGACCGATTTCCGTCGTTAACAAACTCATCAAATGGTTTGCGAAAAGAATCTAACTTAATTTTATACTTCTTTCATGTAATTAGCAGATGTATTATATAAGACGATATATTCTTCGAGATAAGACGATATATTCGTCTGCCTCGGAGGTTAGACTCTCAACACTAGTGTGGGGAATTTAATAACTTATCAGACTTGTCCCGGGAGCATAAGAGTAACATGTATATTATTGATTTTTTGTAAATATGTATATAATGTAAATATTGTTAGTATATAAGTTGGTATTAAGTTAGTACGTAAGTGTGTAACAATGAGGGCCCCTCACCCTCCTAAAATGTAAAAATAAACTAATTTAACCTTATAAATGTAATCACCTTAGAATATAAGAAAATAGCAATAGGTACATGCCCAAATCCGGTACACTGGCACAGCTAGCGTACCGAGATATGTGTAAAAATAAATAAACTATAGAGGCATAAAAAAAAAAAGAAAAAAAAAAGAAGGAAAATGCACCGTCCCGGATAGCAGGAGATCCAGGTTCGAGTCCTGGCTGGGACAGTTGGATTTTTATTCTGTTCCCTTGCACTAAAAATTGTTAAAATTTACGTGGGATTAAATACCNATTATCCGTCTTCATTGGTTTCTGCAAACCAGAAAACATTTCGGACATTATCCATTTTCGTGGCCGAATACATGTGTTCACTGTCACTGTCTGTATTCAACTGCGTTTTTATTCTGTGGGTTGGTCAGATGCGTCAGGTATAAGAGTCGTTTAGCTATAACGGTCGCTTTGTCGGCGATCAGTGAACACATGCATTCGGCCACGAGGATGGACAATGTCCGAAAGCGCTCGCCAACAGAAGATGGTGTGCAGAAACCAATGGAGACGGATAATAGAAGGTATGATAGTTCTATATTCATTGGTAGTTATAATAACCCTTTAGATTATTTACCTAAAAAAAAAAAAATTATAGTAAAATGTAATTTTTACCATCCATATTTGATACGTCTCTAAAGCGCCAATAGTCCATGAGAGTTATCTGTGTTCAGATGAGATGTGTTATCTCTAAAGCTTGTGAGGATTGGTTTCATTATGGTTTCTGCTTCACTAGTTCCGAATTCCTTCCTCGTCATTTGAATTCCTCATTCTCCTCATAGCGATATGAATTCATTCATTGTATAAAGGTCGTATTGAAATATGATATCTATCCCTTCAATTGGGGTCTTGTTACTAATCTTTCTGGAATTCCGCTTGCAATTGTGCTTGGTAACCATATATTTCCGATGCCTAAATAAAGCGATGGCAATGCGGAGCCGACTTAATCGCCAATGTCTTCCCACTCAATTCCGTAGCGATGTCATGGCCGGTAAAGACTCATTTCCGTCAATCCGGAGTGCAAGAGGACTATGATGGAGGACTTATTAATGGCTACGGACGCGAAGGCAGCTCTATCTCCTCTCCCACGTGCCTTGAATCTTCACATTATCTCTATCGAGTACAAGGGCGTCAATTCTGATAGCTCCAATTTACTTGGATGGGCATACATATTGAAGATAGAAACTTGTGGGAATATATATTTGTAATTTCAGTGTAATGTTTTTACATTTAGGAGACTAATAGTATTCTACAAGAAATGCTAAGGAAGCCAGAAAAAAATCTTACTATTTTAACCGGAAATTGAACCCGGGTCTCCAACTTTCCTACTTCCCCTACACCACCGAGGCAGGTTAGATCATTTCTCCAACTCCCCGCACATTACTCAGAGTCTAAACCCCCGAGTAAGAAGAATATATCGTCTTATACTCGAAGGAGCTAACATTGTCTGCTATTTGTTTGACTCTCATTTTTTTTTTTCTCGATATTTATTTAAATAATGATATTAATTGTGGTATGTGATCCCACGTTAAATTTTCTACAAGAAATGCGTAGGGATGTTTCTACAAGAAATCGATGTGCGGGGAGTTGGAAAGATTATCTAACCTGCCTCGGTGTTGTAGGGGTCAGCATACCTGCCCGGAAAGTAAGAGACTCGGGTTCGATTCCCGACTGAGGTAGTAAGATTTGTTTTTCTGGCTCCCTTCAGATTTCTTGTAGAAAATGTAACGTGGGATTACATACCACAATTAATTATAATTATTTTTATAGTATTCCTATTATGTTTGTCTATAAACAAGGCCAAATCTTGGTATAATATTAATCATAAAACTTGTTTCATTATATGATATTTTAAAGTTGGCTTTCTTCTTTAGTCTGTATAGCTACTACTTTCATTTAAGTCCTCAACATCTTTCATACTATCTTGATGTCTCCTCCTTCCCCAAAATGAAAAGCATTAAAAAACAGACAGTTCCCAATAAATCAAATGCCATGAAATCAGGTCTTGATCCAAGATAGAAGTAATTTTCACAGGCATAGTACCATACCTCTTTGTACAATATCTGCCATGTCAACTTATGACTTGTGCCAGAGTAAAATCAAGTTCATTCTGGTGGTTTAAATCTGGATCTTAGAGTATATACTTGTCTATGATTTTATTTTATTTATTTGTGTCTCCCTTTTAACCACTTAGATTCTTGGAGGGCGGGGCTATCTACAGGTTGCCATCCCATTCCAAACATCCATGGTTCAGGACAAGATTTTACTATTAAATGAAAGATTGTCTTAGGCGGGATTTGATCCCGCAGTGCCAGGATTGTGAGACCCGAACGGATCCTTTGAGTTACCCCGGAACTCCCTTGTCTATGACTCTTTCGATGAATTTTACCAATCCGGTTTTCTTGGCTGTTACTCATTTAAATGAAACCACGAAAAACGGTTCTTCTACAGCCTGTGTTAGCAAGTATATCGTGTCCTGTTCATCACTGTAGTCACCGCAAAGTGACTGTGAAGATTTCAAATGGACATTAAGGCAAACACAATTCTCAGCCCCTTTCTGGTGTTACCAGGATAATGATTCTTTGAATTCTTGGATGCTTCCCCTGTAGGATCTACTATTCCTTCCGTAAAGCTAATCCAACTCCTGCATATTTGTCGTCGGACTATATTTCATACAGACAGTCTTCATAGATTTTTTTTTCGTTCGTGTACGGTAACATTACAATATACTACCAATGATATTAATGATCTCAAATGGAGAGTTTTTGACCGTAGATATTATTATTAGATGTTTTTTTGGGGGGTTCGGTCAAGGTAGATCCAAAAAAATACGAATTTAAAATGTTTATTTTGTAAATTTGTATTTTTTAAAGTTTACCTTGTCCGAACCCCAACAAAAAACATCTAATAATAATGACCTCATATCCACAGAGCCTGCCAGAAATATTGTCGCCCCATAAGAGGATTTTAAAAGTTATTAATATGTTTTCTAAACTTTATTATGTGCCCTATAATTATAAATAAAGTTTAATAATAATTTTTTAGGTGTCTGGGGTTGAAAAGCCTTTATTCTTCTTGGCTTCTTTAATAATAGCGTCAAAGCTCTTATATGTCTCCCAGGAATTCCTCATATTAAACTTCACTGGCATCTTTGGAATTCCTCCTGCTCTCTAAGCTCTGAGTCAAATGAGTCGACGTATTTACGGCTCACAGTTTGCAATATCCAGTTTGGCATGTTTTCAAAAGCAGAATACAGGAAATTATGATTGTACAAGAATTTAGGTTAATATTTGCTGTCATTATTAATATTAACTTCTCTATATAAAATTTTTTAAACTATTTTCTAGCAATAGATTAAGAAAAATTTCAAAAGTAAAAGTAGTGAGGAATGGTGCAACTCATAGTTTTTTTTATCCATTTAGTGGGTACGAAAAAAATAACAATTAGTTTCCAAATACGGCCCGATTTTTTGTTTTTTGGAAAATTCATATGTAAGTTTTACTCAAATTTTTAAATAATTTGGTTATAAAGCATGAGTGACTGGTAGTATGGTTTTACAAAAGAAAAAATTGATGAAAACTTTTCTTTGAATTTTTATAAGAAGTTTTATTTTTTTACCTAACGGAACCATTTTTCTAATTACTTTTTTTTAGCTTCTAAGATATTACTAAATTTCACATAAAATAAATTTTTAATTTTCATAGTTGTTTTAAGAAAGTCCTAAATTACTCTAAACTTGGTAAATACTTGCAGTATTTCATTTTAAAGCATTTAAAATATTTTACAATCTTTGAAACTGATGAATCCTCCTGAGATCAGATAACAAATCAAAATTTTTGTTTTGATTTCTCTCTACCTAAAAGCTCAGATTTTTTATAATTATGAAAATAATGAAAAATAAATCTATTAAAAGAAATGAAAACTGCTTCTAAAATCCTACAAGATCATCTCGAAAATATCTGGCTAATGGAGAATAAAAATCAATGAAGCGAAATGTGTTTGTTAATTTTCAATTCGCGAAAAAAAAAAAAAAGAAAAAAAAAGAAAAAAACTTTCATGAAATTGTGAAATTCAATAATAATCCTTTAAAACTCTCAAATTCCGTTCGTATTTCCCCAGGTTCCATCTTGAATCATGACTCAGAAAAATCGATATGACTGTCTTTTACGTTTTCAATCCCTTCACCACGATTTTATAATCCCTTTAGTTCAAGACCTTATTTCCTCTCGCTTTTTTTTTCGCAGTAAATTGCCACAGCATCCTAATCCCTACATCCTCATCCCTGTCCTCCAACTCCAAGCCCTACAACCCTTCTCGTCGACTCAAACAAGATGGCCTCGTGATCTACAGAGAACAATGTTTGCAAATAATTTGAGAGTGGTGTCATTGGTCACCTTCTCTCTTCCTGCGATTGTCATTAAATGTTCCTTTTATTGTATTCTTTATTCTTCATTGTTATAAAACTACAAAATGTTTTTATTTTAACATAAATGTAATTAATAAATAAAAGTTTAATAATTAAAAATAATAAAATAAAGGAAAGTGCTTATGACAAACTATAACCTATAAACTATTTAGTGACTTATCTTTTGTTAAGCACAAAGTTTTGGAAGTATCAATGACAATACATGGGTATAATCAGTAGAGAGAATGGGGTTCGGTCATGGTTTATCATATTTAGACAAATACAATTTAAAAAATGCATTTTTTATTATCTGCCGACGTTTCGGCTTACATTGTAAGTCATCTTCAGGGCTATCATGAAGGCGACAGGTGACGTGGTGCACCCGGAACAAACCTGTACAGCCATACAATAATAAATAAATTAATATTAATTAGCAATTAAAACATTAATATTAAAACCTCTTAATATTTAATTATTAATAAAATTCATACTTTTATTAAACCATAGGGAAAACAATATACAGATAACTTTTTTTTTTATATTATTATTTAAAGGCCTGTTAACCTTTGTTCATTAACGCCAGGAAGATATTTTATAGAAGCGGGAAGATATTTTACAGAAGAAAAATTTCTTTGCAATAGGTCATGGTGAGGTTAATGTATTGTTAATGCGAATAGTTATTATGTGGATGTACATGGTAATATATATAATGTTTATTAGAAATATTTTTAATAGTTTAGCAACCAAAAATGTGAGGACGAGGAGAGGTTTTTTATTTGATTTAAAACAATTATTTAATATTTGATTTTTTATGTGGTCAAGTCCACATTGACCTGTAAAATTTATGTAATAATCCAATAAAAAAAAAGTATAACTAAATAATATCAAATAATTATTCATTCAAGTAATCCATGATTATAAGGTTGGTTTTTAATAATAACCATAAGACAGAATTTCTAAAGTTTTTTAACTTTGAATTGTGAAAATAATGTTTAGCCATCTCCATACCGGGTCCTAACCTCATAATTTACCCATTGACTGTAAGCATTGCATTGGCTAATATCCGTCTGTGCCAACTGAGCTAGTCACATGCATACCTTTGTTGCCAATATTTTCATTGTCACTAAAGGATTCCATAAACAAAGAGTTATAAACTAAATTTATATGGCTCTCTTTTGGTCCAAGCGAGTCCTTAGATGTGACTTTCTTGTCTAATCCATGCCCTCTATACAAACATAATACAGTAATTGCTGAGCAAACTCAGCTACAAGGATACACAATTACAATTTTTACTTTGGTTAGTTATTCTGCAGTTCAAGAAAAATAGGAAAAAATAGAAAGATAATTTGACTAATGCATAAGTAGAAAATAAAAACAAAACACTTTTTTTATTTGGCTGTAAGTTTTTGAATTACTTAAACGCCATTTTAAAGCAAATATATGACATTTGTTTTGTTAGAAGAAGTAGCACTTAAAGAAACTGTGTTGTCGACGCATAAGGGAATAAGTTAAATAGAAAAAAACATTTTTCACCAAGCCACAAAAAAGAGTTGTTGTGTTTTGACTTTCTGCCCATAAAAAAACAAACATAACTAACATAACATTCCCAAGGAGTCAGCTGTCGTTTCAGCAGCTGAATGTGTAGTCAGGCAGCAGAGATTGGACACTGGACTCCCACTGTCTGAGGCGTTTGGCTCGCTCCTCTCGTTCGTACAGGATGGCAGGGACTCTCTTCCACTGCCTCAAAACTTCATCAACCACCATCCTAGAAAACGTCATCATCAATTTAAAAAAAAAATGAAATTCGTTCCTGGAAGAGAAGATGAAGATGTGTGTGTGTGTTGTCTTTGAGTAACCGCTTCTCGCATCGCAATAGTGGCGTAAACTTTGTAAAAGTAACCTATTAAAATATTTTTGTGTTGCTTTTTTTTTAAATTATATTCTTCCACTTAAAATTATAATAGGGATAATTTTCGGAATAATTAAGAAATATAATTCATATTCACATANTCAAAATCAAATCTACAGACTATTCAACTAAGTGAAGCAGTTCATCGTACTGAAGACATACCTTATACTTTTTTGCAGTTGAGTGATACTGAATTGAAAAGTGATACATCCTTTGAAACTTATGGAGGTAAGAATTTTGTAAAACGTATATAATAACTAATAATAATAATTATGTATAATATTACATGTTAATTTAAAATTATAGAAATAAACTAGTATTTATGTTCTATAAAAAATATGAAGGTGTGGTGAGTAGTTTACATAAATGTTAATTCAATGATCAATTACAAGTCTTCCTTTAACGTATTAATTAAAGAACTAAAAAAAGAAGATCTTATTAAATTATATGATTTTAGAAAATTAAATTAAAATTAATTTTCTTCAAAAAGATCTAATTATCTATCTTATAGATCTAAAGATCTAAAAAAAAAAAAAGAAGCAAGATACATTTTAAGATACATTGTGATGCTTCTGACCCAGTCACTCACTTAATAATTTAGCAAATATTTCCTCTCATAATCCATTACTTAATGTTCTGAAAAAAAATATTATAAACTAGAAATGAAACTTGTTTATAAAATTATTTTCACAAAATTGATAACTCTATGCTTAATTTATAAAAACTTTGTTCTTTCGGATCTACCTCAGCCCTGAAGATCAGGTTACAGACCTTAAAAGCCCTCAGCATTAATAAATTAAAGAAATTGTCCAAAATTTGGATTTTAATTAATTAATTGAGAAAACCCTTTTCATCATTATTACTGACATTGAAAGGGCAAAAGAAAAAAAAAAAAAAAAACTTTAATTACTTTTCTAATTTTCAAAAGTTATGTTTCAAATTTAATATTTGACTTATTTGAAAAGCCAATAGTCAAATTTCAGAGTGATTTTAATTTTTATTCAATATTATAAAAGTACAATTTGTGCTGTTTTAATGAATGAATAAAACCTATTAGTGATCCTAATGACTTCAATTCTACATTACATGTCTTCATGCAAAGTTGATGAATATATTTTAATTAAGTAATAATAGTAATTTATACAATTTTTTCTATGTAACTTCCTTATCAACTACTTAGGGTCATGGAGGGTGGGGTTATTCAGAGATAGCCATTTGATTCTAAACATACATGGCTCTGGGCAATTTTTTATTTCTTAATAAATACTTACCTAGTGCCAGAAGCGCAGAAAGTGCCAGGATTGAGAAACCAGAATAATCCCCTTGGCTATCTCAGTACCCTATATAATAATAATAATATATAATTAGGTAGGGATAAATATAGGTCTGTGTCTTAAAGGGACCAATGTCTTTGAAAAGGCGATGGTGATAGTATTTTAGTTTGTCAACACTTTTTTTTGGAAATGGTAAACTTTTCCAGGTATGCCCAGAATTGTAGATTTCAAATGGCAATTTTTTTTCCCCCGATGGCAGAAAATTTCCTTCACTTTTCGGGGAAAAGATTTTCTACCTATATTCCTTGCCAAAGAGAGTCTAAATCTGTCATAGAAGAAGAAATTATTACCTCTCATACATGGTAGTCAGAGCTGATATGATTCTATCTCTTCGCTTAATGGACTTCCTTGAGTACGAACCCCATGATATGAAGCAAACACTCCCTGCTTCGAGGTAGGTCCATCGCAAAACTGCTCTCTTGGCATCGGATATCTTCTTAGCCTCCTGAAATATAACAAAGTATACAAAACCACGTAGAAATCATTTAAAAAAAAAAAAATTTTAAATGTATTCTTCTTGCTCAAAAGGGGCGGAGGAAGAGGTCTGCTTCTAGCATATGAGGCAATCCATATATTGGAAATAAGTGACTCATTTGTATTTCGAAAGCAAAGAATATGTAATTGAGATAACTTTGTATAATAAAATAATGAAAATTTGTGTTATGGTATACCCCCCTCACCTAATGATTTACTTTTTTCATTCATCACGAAACAGAAGTGTATTTGTTAGGTATTGGAACACCCCAGGTTTTGATTTAAGTTCAAATGGAGAGTTTTTGAACGTAGATATTATTAGAAGAGAAGTTTTGTTGGCGTTCAGTCAAGTTTGAACCAAAAAAATACAATTTAAAAAATGTTTTTTTTTTTAATTTATTATCTAATAAATAATTAAATTCCATTGTAAGACATCTTCAGGACTATCAAGATGGCGAAAGGGGACGTCGCGTCTCGTCGTGTTGTCTCAGTCATGAATATGGGATCCAGGTGGCACGACGTAACCTCTCGCCTTCAAGATAGTCCTGAAGATGGCTTACAATGTAAGTCTCCACTTCTATATAGTTCGATCCATCTCATTCAAGATACCTGCTATACTTTTCGTATTTAAGAACAACATGCCACGTTACGATACAAGAGCATTGATTAAATACTTGACCCTAGAAGTCACAAACCAGCATTTAAACCACAGGCGCATAAACAATTTTAAAATTAATCTGGCACCTATAATAAGCATTTTGCAAATGCATTGACCATCCATACATTGAATGTAAATGAACTTTTACAGAAGTATTCATATTTTTTATTTTTATTTTTTTAATACTTTTGTAAATTAAAATAATCAGATCACAATCGGAGTTGTAAGGCATAAATCCTTAAGTAAATAGGATATGAAATAAAATTAATATTCTATTTCATTGTATAAGACATGAATTAGAAGGCGATTAGATGAATGAGTAACTGTCGAAGTAAAAATACAAACCTTTTTCTTTTATAAACAATTAATGAGAGGGAATAGAATAAAAAAATCTATCTGTCCCAGCCAGGAATCGAACATGGATCTCCTGCTATCCAGCCCGGTGTACTTACCAGTTATGCTACCAGGACGCGCTAGTTATCTCATTCAATTCCCTCTACACTAGCGAGAGCCTAATCCACGAGAAAGACGAGAACTTCGTCTTGTACTCGAGGGAGCTGACATTGTCAAGCTATTTCTCGACTCTCGTCATTTACTGACGATTTGTGACATTTACATTTTTTTAAATTCTATTCCCTCTCATTAATTGTTTAAAATTTATGTGGGATAAAATACCACAACCAAATAAAATATTTATAAAGAAAAGAACTTTTTCATTTATGTTCAAATAGAGCGAAGTATACAACTGATTTGTAATGCATCATTAAATGCATAATGAAAGTCAGTACTTTTGCATTTCGCGCATTTATGGTCCAATAATCTTAGGTGAATAACGTAATATGTGTAAAATTTTAATTCTGAAGCAACAGTAAAATTTTGGTCAGAGATTCAATTGAAGATTTAACTTTCAGCAGAATTCCCATAAAAAAGCTATTTTTAAAATGAAGAAAGGGGCGCCAGGGTAGCTCAGAGGATCCGTTCAGTTTAAAATCCCGCCCAGGGCAACCTGTATTTATAAATGAAAGCTTGTCCTGAGCCATGGGTGTTTAGAATGGGGTGGCAACCTGTAGATAGACCCTCCCCAAGTGGCTGAAAGGGAGGCCAACACTATGATGTAGCAGATTTAGAAGGAAGAGCAATACTTACGGAAGTCCAGAGGCTCCATGACCTTTCCAGTAGGGCTCTAGCCCAAAGCCTGGAGGCAAGTGACGTGAGGTCCGCCCGGTAGATGATACTGGTCGCCCTCCACTCCCTCAAGTGATGCCTGGTCAGGTCTGCATGCAATGCCGCACATGCAAGACGCATTCTCCACTTCCCTCGCTCGACTGTCCGCCGCCATGACTCCACTGTACTCTCCACCAGCATCAGTTCTGCCCAGTCCTCCCCGGCTCTCTTCAGCTTCTTACACAGCTCTTCTTCCGCCTTCTTGCGCTTTTCTTCTTCCTCCTTCTTACGCTTCTCCTCTTTTTTCTCCAGCAACTTTTGTCTCCTCTGCTCGGCCTCGGCCCGCCTCTTCTCTTCCATTTCAATCTTCAGTTTTTCTGCCAGGTACTTCTCTTTCTCCTTTCTTTTCAACTCAAAGAAAGCTCTGTGCTGCCTCCTTTCCTCTTCACGATCTTTCATCTTCTTCAATAGGGGGTGGTCTTCTGGTGGTTTCGGCAAACACTTCACGACAGCCTTATTTCTGTCTTTTTGTTCCCTTTCCACTTCAACAACTACTTGCTCACTCAAAATTTTCATTTGCTGGTGTAGTTCCTCGATGATCTTTGTTTGTTGAGAAATTACTTGTTTCTGATTTTTTATTAATTTCTTTTGAGTTATCAATCGGTTTTCGAATATTTCTCCTGCTAGCGAGGGTTTGGTGCTTGTAAAAGACAAATCTTCCGATTTGACCGAAAAGAGAGAACTATATTTATGGAGAAATTTATTGCGCGAGCTTAATGTTTGGGCAAATTTGGATATTTTATCATCATATAATCGACATTTATTTTCTAGGTACCTGCATCTATTTCTTTGCTGAGTGTTTATTTTCCAAATTAAAAAATATTTCTCAGCTAATTTCTTGTGTCGGCTATTTTTTAATGTGATAGCCTCTTGGCCGGATGGGTATAAACAAAATATATTTGACATTCTTTCGCTTCCTGAATAAAATGACCGATAATAAACCAATTTTAATCCTGTAAAAAAAATTAATAAACTGTAGTAATCAAACAGCTTTTAATAGCAAAGAACTCTAACAATAACTATCTACTTATCACTAGCCTTACACATTACACACACGCACACAAACATATATATATATCCCTTAACAGCACACAATGAAAACATTATTGTACAATTTAAGTAATTTGTATGAATAATAAAATGGCAGTATGAATAAAATTTCCTAGCGGTAAAATAGCAATTTAAATTAATCGTTACGATATAGCTCACGTTTATGAAAAATATAATTAATTATGATACTCTCAAAGTAATTATGTAAATAGTTGTTGGTCAATCTTAGCCCCGATTCTATCAACACCCCATAAAAGAAATAAATTTCCAGAGTCATACGTTGTGACGTATAGTAATTATTCATTGAATCTATATGGGGGAGAGAAAGGGGGGGGGGGGCAGTGCCTGGTAGAAGAAGGAAGCTGACCTCGTCAACCCTATACTATTTCCTGCTGGTGGTCCTTATTTTTCAAGGGATCAAAATCCATTTTTCTGGAGGAGAGTCAGTGCAGAGTGACTCTATGGGGAGATACTGCGCCCCCCCCCCCTCTACCGAGACCAGTCCACCTTAAGTTGATATTAATATAAACTACTAATAATATCTATTAATAAAATACCTAATAATGGAATACAAACGTTTCAATAAAAATATCTAACAAAGAGAAAGTACATACTAAAATTACTCATCATCCACTCCTGATTAACTGCACTGCATAATGTGGAAATATTCTTTTGATATGGTCACCAAATATTTTCAAATTTAAACGTCCATAATCTACTCTTACTTGTAATTTAAAGTATCTAATAAACACAACATGATATTTCTATGTAAATTAATATATTCTCTAGAGTAAATTATTTGAATGCAAGTCTCAGACTTATGCCTATATGTATTGAAGTATATCTGTAATCATCAGTCTCAATTAATTCACATTAAAAAATAAAATAAAACGCTAATAAAATAAACTTGCAGCTTACAAAAGATATATATTAATTTTCATAAAACCATAAAATCTGTAAATAATTGAAATATTTTTAGAACAATTTGAACAGTGGAACTTACTTATAGTTTTCTTACATAATTAATAAAGATTCATTTAAAAGCGAAAAATAGTTATTACTTCGAATAAACTCTCAAAACAAGAAGGGCGATATTAAACGACTCATTTTTCAGTTGCCATAATAGTTCCCCTCCTAGCGACCGTTGTGTGGCAACATTGCTTGGAGGTTCATGAATGTTTAGCGACAGGTTATCTTCAATTGTCAAAATAAATATTATGCGGTATCTTTTATTTGTTAATTTTAGGTGATGTGATGTTTATTAAATATTTTTGGAAAGGTATTTTTTAAAATTATTAGTCTAATTATCATTAAAAGATTTTACGTATCTTTATTATTTGTAGAAACTCATTTTTTGTCGTATTCTAGGCAAAGTCTGTCAAACTGCTAATTAAGTTTTTACTTGTTTTAGATGTCTGGTAGTCTCATCACTTCTGTAAATTGTAGTGGAGAAAAGTTTCACTCTTCAAGTAAAAATGCAACAAAAAGTGAAATAGAGGCTTCTCCTATTCTACTTTTTACTGTAATCTTTTACTTATTTTTCTATCATTTTTAAAGTTTTGTATTATTTGAAAAATGTATTGTACTTTTTATTTTAGTACATTAAAGTGTCGCCTTAACTTCTAGTTTCTTCATTGAAGGTTTTTGTTTAGCACTAGGGTGATAGTAACTTTGTTAAAAATTTTATGATACACAAAGAAACATTATTAAAGCTGTCAAATATTTTATAATGAAAGAGAGGCATAAATGTGTTTTTATCTATTTTCATTGATAAAATAAAAATTTTAGAATTATAGTTTCATTGATATTTTTAAAAATGATTTATGTCTGGGAATGTAGGGATTCAAAAAAGATTAGTTAGGAGTTTTGAACCTCACTTCTGCCCTTGGAAGTTATGCAGTTACAGCTCATAGTTTTATGTAATCCAATGTTCATAGTATAATATTAGTTTAGTGGTTACTTTTATGATTTCAAGTAGCCAAATATTTTAATATTTTTGCTTCAAAAGCAAAGTGCAGTTCGAGCAGATTATAGTATAGTAATTACTTAAATTATTATGTTTAATTCCATTGCTATCCACTGATAAGTGTTCTAAATGTTTAAAAGGTTGAATATCCCCAAAATGGAAAAATTTCTGGAAGTTTTTCAAAATCAAATCTACAGACTATTCAACTAAGTGAAGCAGTTCATCGTACTGAAGACATACCTTATACTTTTTTGCAGTTGAGTGATACTGAATTGAAAAGTGATACATCCTTTGAAACTTATGGAGGTAAGAATTTTGTAAAACGTATATAATAACTAATAATAATAATTATGTATAATATTACATGTTAATTTAAAATTATAGAAATAAACTAGTATTTATGTTCTATAAAAAATATGAAGGTGTGGTGAGTAGTTTACATAAATGTTAATTCAATGATCAATTACAAGTCTTCCTTTAACGTATTAATTAAAGAACTAAAAAAAGAAGATCTTATTAAATTATATGATTTTAGAAAATTAAATTAAAATTAATTTTCTTCAAAAAGATCTAATTATCTATCTTATAGATCTAAAGATCTAAAAAAAAAAAAAGAAGCAAGATACATTTTAAGATACATTGTGATGCTTCTGACCCAGTCACTCACTTAATAATTTAGCAAATATTTCCTCTCATAATCCATTACTTAATGTTCTGAAAAAAAATATTATAAACTAGAAATGAAACTTGTTTATAAAATTATTTTCACAAAATTGATAACTCTATGCTTAATTTATAAAAACTTTGTTCTTTCGGATCTACCTCAGCCCTGAAGATCAGGTTACAGACCTTAAAAGCCCTCAGCATTAATAAATTAAAGAAATTGTCCAAAATTTGGATTTTAATTAATTAATTGAGAAAACCCTTTTCATCATTATTACTGACATTGAAAGGGCAAAAGAAAAAAAAAAAAAAAAACTTTAATTACTTTTCTAATTTTCAAAAGTTATGTTTCAAATTTAATATTTGACTTATTTGAAAAGCCAATAGTCAAATTTCAGAGTGATTTTAATTTTTATTCAATATTATAAAAGTACAATTTGTGCTGTTTTAATGAATGAATAAAACCTATTAGTGATCCTAATGACTTCAATTCTACATTACATGTCTTCATGCAAAGTTGATGAATATATTTTAATTAAGTAATAATAGTAATTTATACAATTTTTTCTATGTAACTTCCTTATCAACTACTTAGGGTCATGGAGGGTGGGGTTATTCAGAGATAGCCATTTGATTCTAAACATACATGGCTCTGGGCAATTTTTTATTTCTTAATAAATACTTACCTAGTGCCAGAAGCGCAGAAAGTGCCAGGATTGAGAAACCAGAATAATCCCCTTGGCTATCTCAGTACCCTATATAATAATAATAATATATAATTAGGTAGGGATAAATATAGGTCTGTGTCTTAAAGGGACCAATGTCTTTGAAAAGGCGATGGTGATAGTATTTTAGTTTGTCAACACTTTTTTTTGGAAATGGTGTCCTCTTTAGTAATTTTTTATACAAACTTGTACTAAGCCAAAAATAATAAGGTTTTTTTTAAAGTAATGTTTGTTGATTGACACATTATTTATCTTATCAATCTATGTACAAAATTTCTATTCATTTAAAGAGGAAAAGTGTTTTGCTTTTATAGAACCATATATGGTTGCTGTTTTTTTTTTTTTTTTTTTTTGTTTTTTTTAAAGAAAAATCTTGCTTTTGTCATTTCTTTTCTATTTTAGGTAGTATTGAAGTGGATGGATCCAAATTAAACCCAGATTTTGGCCCTGTTCTTGTTATTCGAAATGAAGGTTCAGCTGAAAACAATTGCCCCAGCAACTCTTCCTCGTTGTCAAAGGCAAGTTCTTCTGAACAGGCTCTCCTTAACAATTTCCTTTTTTCACCTGTCCCTAAGTCTGTGGTTTGTACTGTGATGTCAAAGGATTCAAGAGAATGTGAAGCCCTTAAGGTATGTTTTTAAGTTCATAAATTAGGTTGCATAACCACCACTTTTTGGTTTATGGTTTGTTTTAGAAGAATTTCATCATTTTATGATTAATGAATGAGCATCCATCTCTTTATTTCTGAATATACAAAAAACAATTTTTTTATTTATATTTCTTATGGTAGTCTTCCCCTTCTCCCCCCTTTCCCACATTTTGTGTATAATATCTGATATGTAAATTATGCTTTACAAGCTTAGTATTAATGTTATAACTTATTCAATAAAATTCGGAACGTTAAAGGAATAAATGGAAAACAGATTTTATATAATTCAACAACACGAACAATTTAATATAATTTTCTTAAAACTTGTTCCATATGTTTTCTCATACAGAACACTAATTATATAAATTAAACATTAAACAATCATCAATCAATAAGTTTATATAAATATCAAACACACTCATTTCAACACTTGCTGTAAACCTTAAACTGTACCTTACTTTTACCTCCCATATCTATTGATATAGGATTATCGACATACTCGCGATATAAATGTTAAATTATTAACATTTAATAATAGAAGAATTAATTGTGAATGCCTCTGGGGTAGTATTTAGCTTATGTGACTCCTTTTCTTCTGAGCTATTAATTTTAAAGTTTCTCAATTGGGTATGGTATAGTGGCGGTGCTTGTCCATTGAAGGGAGGTTGAGTACTACTTTATCCTGTGGGAGGACTGCTGTTCTCTTGGGAAAAGACAATGTGTGATGCTCACCCCTTCACTCCCCACCCTCTGGATTAAGGAGATCCGTCAGTCTACAGGGAACAAATTAGCAAGTATTTGTCTAGTGATTTTCTATAGTACAATTAAGGTATTAAGTTAACCTTAATTATAATGCAGAAAATCATAGGTCCTCCAAGGTTTTAAGGGGTTGGGAGATGGGGTAATCTCTGCACTCCCAGTAAAATTCTAGAATAATAAAAAAAATTGAGAATTTGTCTTGAAACTGATATTTTAAAACCAGTTATGGCCCTGGCTATGTTCTAACTTACCTCATGGAATGTGACATGGCAAAGTAGCCATTGATAAATTCACCCCATGTTCTTCTGTGGAAGGAATATAAAGAGCAAAACTACTGGTACAATTTTCATAGTTAGTCTAGAAGCAAGAAAAACCTAACTTCACCTCTTTTAATAAAACTATAAGTATAATACATAGTATACTTATACACTTGTCCAAGAGTTTGGTTCAAAACCTTGATCGTTAATGTGTAGGTACCCACAGAAGAGAAAGATAAATATACAAAGGATGGCTTCTAAAAACAGTTAAATAATTAAATAAAAAATGTTAATGATCAATCCAAAAATATGTTTTACATATTGTTTCAGAAGATTCAGTGCAAACTTTGGAAAAGATAATGGTGTAAAATGCTAGAATTTTTCCACTTCAAAATCTGATTGTGTTGCAATTTTTCCCGAAGATCATCCATAAGAATACCTGGATGTGCCTCGGAAACAGGTTTGAAAACTAGATCAATCATATAAAAAGGCATAGAAGCTTAATCCATGATGTCAAAAGCTATATGGAGCTGACTGTAATTCATACCACCCACTGATTCAAATAAAATTCAGTCAAAGTCTTAGAATTATCTTTGGGCTAATTTGGACACCATGAGAGTAGGTAAACTGGATCTTCTTATTGTTGATATGGCAAGTAAGTAATAAATTGTTGAAGAGCTGCTCATAGCTACTGTAGATCAGCTAGTGCATAAGACCTTGAGGAGAAAAAAGGTATCAGATGACTTAGTACATAGGTCAGATCTGTTCTATCTTGAAGAAGGGTTCTATGATTTCCAGAGGCATAGACTTACTCCCAGTCTCCAGTCAGACTAAATAATATAAAATATTACTATGGTAAAGCTCTGAGTGATTAATAGACTAAATTCTGAAGAGGTAGGAGTATTTGAAATGAGGTATTCATACTGAGAATAATACTTGAGAAAGATAAGAAGTAAATCAGGATGTACATGGCTACATTCATTGACTTCTAAGCACAGCCAATGACTATGTAAACAGAAGCTGTCTTTGAAAAATCATGATTGTGCTGTGTTTTCTGTGGAAAATGGTGAGATTGGGAAAAGTGTTTATAAACTATTGAAAGTGCTGGGCTCTGATACTGGGGACATCATTGAAGTATTCAATGTATGGTTCAGGATTGTGATTAGTGTTGTTTCTCGCCTGTGATATTCAACCTTTTCTTGGAAAAAGTTGTAAAAGAGTCTTAGTGCCAAAGAAGGAGTGCATGTTGGAAAAACCCATACAATTCTAGCTTATGCAGATGAAGGAACAGCAATAGACAGTAAGAATGAAGACATACAAGAGCCAACAAGTGACTTGATAACAACTACAGAATGCACTTCCTTACATGGAGCATCAAATTCTAGTCTACACAGATGATAAAATAGCAGTAGTAAGTTTGACACGCAAGAGCGAATTAATGTCTTAATATCATTGGCAGAATCAATTTCCTCCTAAGTCAATATAGATAAATGAAATACTTGGTACTAATTGCAATAAAAAACTAAGCAATTGATTGTGAAAAATATAAAGGCAAGGAGGTTACATTGGGTAGTTCTTTTGGCAAATAAAAAACAGTCCATCTTTACCCCTGTTTCTAGACCAAGAATGAGATTGACTAATTGAATAAAAACAGATGGTACAGAGTTCAACATAGGAAATTGGAAAGCCATTACCCATAACAGACAGATGAAGGAGGCTAGTCGAGGCAGCTAAAGAACCTCGAGATTAGTTAAGCCAACTGAAAAATAAGAGAATCAATTTAAGATTTAAAATTCTTAGGACTTTGGATTTTTAATCAATTTATTAGAGCCTTAAATTATCATTGTTAAAAAATCTGAACTGTGTTGTGTTTTACAATAATTTGACAATATAATCAATTGAATAGCATTTCACACACAAAAAAAAATTGGTTAACTATTTTATATAATTTTGTAAAATATGTATAATAGAAGTTTAGGTATATAATGAACACATAATATTCATAGCAAACTGAATGAGTTATCATAGCAATATTCTTGCTTTACTTATAGCTGTTTTATCAGTTTTATTTTCTGTAGGTATATCAAGCTGTCGCAAGTCCATACTCTATTTTAATAGAATAAATTTAAAAAAAATTAAATACTGAAGTTGGTCTTAAATCATTAATCACTAACATTCATAATTTATTAATTATATAAACAAAACACTGTATTTAAGTTTGTGTCTTTTATTAACCGTTTTATGAATTTGTTAATGAATAATGAATTTAATTGAATTCTTGGCTGAAATCAGTTCCCTCTAGGGGAGGAGGAAACCAAATTGATTAACTATAGAATTAAATTCTAAAACATTTGTTCCACAACGCTTTTTATGAAAAAAAATATTGTGGAAAATACTTAAGAATATATCTTTGTGGGTTGGGCATGTCTTTTTTTAAAAAAGGAAAAAAAACTGTAGTTTTAAGTTTTTATTGTTATTGTTGGTTTAATTCTTTTTGGCTGAAATCAGATGAGAGAGAGGAGGTTAAAAAGTACCATCATTTATATCCAAATCATGATCATAATTGTTGTAAAGTAATCCCACATTTCATTATTTATATGAATCGTACCAAGAGTCAGAAAAAAAGCTCACCACCTCAGCAGGGAATCGTACCCAGGTCCCCCACTTTCTGGGAGGGAGATGAGAATAATTTCTGGTTCCCGCCACCCCACTACTTTTTTCTGGCTCTGGGTACGATTCAAATTACCATAGTTTATATTCATTAAATCTTTGTTACAATTAATTTTACTGAATTAATTTAATTTCTTACTTTCATATTTTACAATATTTATATGAAAAACACTTAAATAAGTTATTATAGAATATGACTATGAAGGTTTTTCTCTCTCTCCCTCTTCCATCCTGAGAAAGTTAGTGTCAGCCTAAAAGTGAAGTTATCATTTATGCCCATGCATTGCCATCTAATTTTTTTAGTGATCATAAGTCACTTATTCTTATCTATGTCAATCTTCAATAAAACTTGGAGAATTTGCTTAGGTTAACTTTGACTTTTTGAAGCAAAATATATGTAATGTTCATTTATCAATTAGAAAAAAGGAGTTAATGATTGTTGAATACTTCATTAAAAAAATATGTAGAAAATTAACTGTCAGTTATATAACAAATTTTTATGTAAACACTGTATAATAATTAGTTTAATTATATATTTTATATTTTTCTGTAAATGTATACTTAGTTGTTTACAGTTATTATCTATGTTTTAGGATTCAGCTTAATTAACTTTTCTTTTTTGTGTGTGTGTGTGTGTGTGAGAATATGGAGATTGATTTCTTATAGTTTTTAAATTATAAAAAGTGATTACAATTAATTATTTGTTCTTTCATTTTTTAAATTATTTTGAATCTCTGATTAAAATTAATTGTGCTACAGTCAGAAATTAATTTGTTTAGAGATAGAAAAATCGAAAATTCTCTATACATTTTAAAAATACAACAATTATTGTAAGTCTGTTATTTTTCCACCTTGTAAGAATAATTTTTTAATACTTATATTACTTTTAGAATCCTATTTGCTGTGATACTACTGCTGTTGAAAGCGAGGAAAATAATTACATTGAAAAACCTGAAGGTATTATGAATTTATTTATTTATTTTGTTTCAATTGAAAAATAATACATACAACAAACATATTGTCATGATTAAATTTTTATTTTAGATACATGCAGTGATGATGAATCAGTACATGTTATATCAGATAAACCTGTTACTTGCCGTGCTCTTGCTTCTCTTCCTGCAAGCTTCCTTTACTTTGGGAAAAACTCAAGCAAACGTTGTAAGTTTCATATCTCTCTTTTCCTTCCAAACAATGAGTAAATAGCTGAAGCATTCAATTGTTTACTCTCTTTAATAATTATTGTTAAAAATCAATAAATGCATGCTTATCATTCTTCACAATGCAATATCTTAAATCAAATATCACTGACCGACTTATATTAATCATTTATATTATTTAAGGGATAAAAGAAAAAAAAAATTGTCTTGCACAAAATACAGCATTAACTTTGAATCTCTCTTAAAACAGTCCTTTTAATTAATTGAAATGATTATTTGAGATCAATATCAGCTGAAGAAAATAAACTGCAATCTGGGTATTGATTTAAAGAACTAGTAGTGTGCAGTTTATCTTTCATTTACTAGGAATAAATAGCCACCCTAACTAAGAGAGCTATGAAAAAGCAGTATGACTTTTCAGAGGGTTCAGAAAAAATCATAAGTGTTGTAGCTATAACCAAGAGAACACAACACACACACATATATAATCACTCCTTACTCTTAAGTTAGGTCTTCTTTTAGTTGTGCTTCTAAATGAATTGAACCCTCTGAAAAGTCATACTGTTTTTTCACAACTCTCTCTCTCTCTCTCTCTCTCTCTCTCTCTCTCTCTCTCTCTCTCTCTCTCTCTCTCTC
>KZ807481.1:92978-136867 GCA_000696205.2 Oncopeltus fasciatus | reverse complement strand
TATATATATATATAGTAGTTAAAAAAAATAGGATGAACAACTCCTGATCATATCAGTTCAAGTTAAATGAATCTTAAAGACTGGAGAAGCATGTGATGAGAGGACCAGATCTGTACAGAAAAGGGTCAATTGAAGGATTCCACCTGCTTCCTCGCTTCTGAAATTACGGTTATGTGAAAATAACTATTAGATCCTTCTAGGCCTGCCTCACCCCTTCCATGAAGTTATAAAAGCAGCTCGCCAGTGGTCCCTCAGTCAGTGTTAAGTTAGTGATACTCAATGTCAGATCGCTCATCTCAGAGCATTGGGAACTCTTTTGCAGTGCTAGTAACAGAAAAGTGATGTGACAGTAAATAGAAAGTTCATTTGAGTCCTCTATGTAAATAAGCACATTTAATTTATTGGCACATATCTTTTAATCAGCTGTAAGTAATTCATATTTTCTATTTATTTATTCATTTATTAGTTAGTAAGGGGTTAGTAAGATTCTATTGTAATCTTTGCATTTGTTATCTGTAATTAGTAGACGTAATTATTTGTTATAATAAATTAACTATATATATATATATATATATATATAGACAATATTCATACATTCGATTGGTAATGTAAATAATTATCTTATTCCAATATTTTACCTAGGGAAATAATTTATTAAAGTTGAAGACAATATGAAAAATAATTAAGAAGGGAAGAAAGAGAGGGATATGGAAGAAAATTTACAAGAATGACAGTATCCCCCCCTATTTCAGTTTTAAGAGCCATTACTTTAGTAGGAGAGATAAATTTAAAAGAGGAGAGATAAAGTAGATACATCTGTCAGGATAGAAGTAACATAACATGATAGATGAAAAGAGAACAAGAGTTTTTTAACAGATGCTNATTATAATATAAATATAAAAGCGTCTTATTAGTGCAAGTTAAATGGAGTTTTTCAATAAAAATATACCCTTTTTTTCTTGAATTCAGTCTATTAATTTATTTTACAATTTTAACAATCAGTTGTTTTGGCAATTGAATATACTTAGAAAGAATTTGTATTCCAATTCAGCATGTACAAAAAATATTTGCTATATGTTTACATTTGAATAGACCACGTATTGCTGCTCTTATTTAGGATTCATCAAGAATTAAATACATTTTCAAAACTTTTACCATGGTTCCAATGTGAATAGCTTAATTTCTTTTAAGAAATGTGCTAAAAAATAAAAAAAATTATCAAACCTTTAGTAAAAATAACCATGGTCTAGAAGATTTTTGTGTAAGATAATTGATTAGTTAAATTAAATAGTAATTCTTCTATATTAGAAGACTACCACATTTTATTGGAGTAGTACTAACATACAAGCCACTGGGCACCAATTAATTTAATATGCCAAAATTCTCGGCTATGAGTATATAACAAACTTAATATATACAAAATTTTAATGCTTTTCTTTCCTGAAAAACAAAGTCTTGTTAATGTTTGAGTTATTCATTGACTACTGTTTATTACAGTTATGATTATATATGAAATATGACTTGCTCAGTGATAGGATATCTCCTCATTAGATCAACATAGTGATCTAATGAGGAGACATCCTTATATTTTGTCAGAATATGTTAAATAGTATATGTTTTAGTAAAATTATAAATCTATAAGAAATTACTACTGACAATTTATCTCTGTTACTCTCTTCAGGTAAAGGTGTTTTTGCTAGAAAAGAAGTTCCAATCAAATCCAGATTTGGACCCATGGAAGGGGTTCTTAATCCATATGATCCCAATCTACCTATTGAGCACCTCATGTTAACTATAGAAATAAATGGGTCACTTGAAAAATTGGATGTCTCTAATGAAAGTAAGAAACTGATTTTTCATTCATTTCTTAAATAAAAGTCTTATAAATTTTATTTTAAGTTTTGTATGCATATGGGTTATGTGTGTATATTTGTGAGTTAAATGTGAAAAAGTTTAGTGTGCTGAATTAAACCAAAATTTTGTCATGGATTACTCTTCTTCCCAAAAGTGCAAAGCTAGATATTTTTGTTTTTTGTCACATTCTAAATCTTCACAAAAACTAACAACTCCTCTATAACCATCAGTATAATTTTATAGTCCTGATCATTTTAATTTTTGTATAAAAATGTATATATTTCTTCAAATTATATTTTCTCTTTTTCTTGAGTCTGGATATATTTACTCAGACAAGCAAGTTCAAAAAATCTGAGCATAATTTATTCAGATATACGAGTTCTGCATAATATGTAAATCTGAACATAATGTATTCTGTAATGCCAATAAAAAAAAAAATTTCAATTTCATTAAATTGATAAATGTATATTTAAAAATGAAGGGTCGACACCACCTTCGTCGAGGGGATCGATTGGATGCTGCAGCTAAGAATCTTATCCCCATGCTGGTTTTATTGATAAATGATAGCTTGCCCAATGCCATGGGTTTTACCCAAGAATAGGGTGGTTGCCTGTAGAAAGTATCTTCCTCCATCATGATAACTGGTTAAAAAAATTTAAAAAAAAATTAATGGGTTTTACTTTCTCTGCGAGTGATGGATGGGGTTCAATCAACCATCCCCTGCATCATCTATTTCCAAATTAAAAGCCCATTACAGTCCTCATCAAAAGTTATAAATAAATTATCATCTCTCTACTTGAACTGCCCAAAAATATGAGAGTAGAATTTTTCTACACAACTGTAGATTCTACTATCTGCTCACAAATTTTGTTAATAATAGTCAGAACAATATTACATTCCCAATATTCAACCATAAATTCTCCTGCCATTTATGTTCCTTTAAAAAATTATTTTTAAATTTTAAAATTGCTGAAACTATGGGCAACATTAATTAAGAACACAATTTACATTCCATCCAAAAGGGTGAAGTCTTCCATGAATAACGAGGATTACAATAGTTTAGATTCTAACATATCGCATACAACAATTCTTGCAGTGAAAACCAAAAAAGTTTCATAACAAAAATTTTCCAATCATATCAACCCCACACGCACTTTTTTCAAGACCCATAATCAGGTCATCATAACCCGCGCCGACAAAGGTAATAAAATAATAGCCATGGACTGCACAGAGTATGAAGAAAAAATGTATTCTATGCTTTCTGAAACCACCACTTACCAAAGACTACCAAAGACCCCACTCCTAGTGTATCCTGTTCCATTAATTACCTTATCAAATGCCTCCTTCAAAACCAATGCATAGACAAATCTACCTACTCCAGACTGATATCCTACAATTCTAGTGCACTCGCACTTTACAGACTACCCGAAATTCACAAACCTTACAACCCCCTAAGCCCATAGTTACACATTATAAGTGTAATAATGTGTATTGTATTTCAGCCCTGATGTTGACATACAATTTAAGTTGAAATGCATAAATATAATATAAAAATAATAAAATAAAATAATTGCCCCTATAATTTTGAAGTATTTCAGGCCAAAACCCTGATACATTTCTCGTGCATAATAAAATAACGTATGATAATAATAATAAACTATTTTATTCTATTTAACAATCTATGTATGTATGTTGCTAGTAATGAGAAATAATTAATTTCTTCTAGATACTTCTAATTGGATGAGATATGTACGGCCAGCAGAGTCTATTGAAGAACAAAACTTGAACTTACACCAAAGTGGAAAGTGCCTTTATTTCAGTGCAACAAAATCAATATTACCTGGTGAGGAGCTAAAAGCATGGTATAGCAATTCTTATGCCAAATTAAGAAACCTTCCACTTCTGGGTAGCCGAAGGAAATCGTTAAAATGCAAGAATATCCCAGTGAAGAACAATGAACTTTCATTTGGAAAAGAAAATGTTTCTGAAACTGTTATTGAGACTGTTTGTGGGTATGTATTTTCTTATTAGTTTTTTCATAGGACTCTTTTATGAAGTTTTCATAATTTATCATTTAGATGCTTCTTGGGTCTCGAGCTATTTGCAATATTTGGCAATATTGCCTGTTATTTTCATAAATTTATTCCTGGCTGCAGCCAGAAATACTCTTTAAATGATGATTTATGACTTCCTCCCTCTTGGACACCCAATCGAATGTATCTGCCTGCCTTAAAAAATTATGATAATTTGACAATTAATCAATTTATTTTGTGCCAAATAAGTTTATATAATTACTTATAGTGTTAGAAATAAATTTAAAGAGAGTGATTAATTACATCTAAAGAATCTGGCTTACTGGTTTATTCTATATTCGTTTTTCTCAATATTACATTTGTTTTATTTTATTTATATCATTAGCTGCAGATAACCTTGATCTTTCACTACTTCTACTCGTATGATTAGTTAGATTAAGTTTAGTGAGAAAAGTGATAATGTAGTTTTCAAAACTGTTCAAATGTGTGAAACGAAGTATCTTTCTTTTCTTTTTATGTTCTAAAAACTATGGTGAATAAATTTAATCAAGAATTTAAGGTGGGAGATGGCCTTAGGGATAACTCAAAGTATGAAATATGTTGAAAAATGACTTGAAAGATAGAACAAAAAGTTATAAAAATAAATTAAGCTTTGACTTTTTTAAGATGGCAAGAAAAGTCACTACTGAATTTTGAGAAGAATGTACATTAAATTAATCAAATAATGATTTTAAGAAGGTTTCAGAAAATGAAATATTTGATAGTAACTTATTTATTTTAGCCAAACACCATTAGTGTGTAAAAAAAATTTAGAAGACGTGCTGTCATTTTGCTCATGGCCTTTAGGATTCAACTTTTGAACTGTGAATAAACCTGTTTTTTGCTTTTGTTAAATCAAATTTTAATTTATTTGGAAGTGATACAAGATTCTACATACCCACCAAAAAACATGCCTAGGGTAATGTGATGATTTGGGAAGTGATTTCTGCTAATGGTGATGGTACATTAGCTCAAATTGATGGCTGAATAGTTAATAGTATAAACCATGAAATTTTACCCGTTTTGAAAGTTTCAACATAATAATAACATCAAGCGCACATTTAATATTGGTAGAAAGTCATACATTCAGTGAAAATCAACCTTTTAAATTTAATTATTACTTATTTATTTATTAAATCAATTGTAGTATCTCAAATGAGAGTTCATGCAGTTCCTGTTCTTTATTTTTACAAAATTTTCTACCCCCTTGGAACAAATCTCTCTTTCACTGGGATCTCATTGTTATAAGAACTTTCTATGGATTTATTATATTCTTAGACATGACATATTACATTTTTATTTTTTAATTACATGTCATTCCCATTGCACATTATTTCAAAGTACTGATTTTTTTTTTTTTTTTCAGTAAATGGAAATGTACACATTGCCAAAGAGTTTTCAAAAGTGCAACTCTCTTCAATTTGCATGTATTGACACATGCTGCGGATAATTTAGAAATAAGTGATAACTGTGATAAATTTGTGTCTATCTCTTCAGTGGTAAGACGACTCACTTATTTTAATGTATAAGTCTAATTCATAGCTAGGGTTCTACAAAGCATTGACAAATATAATTAAATGAGAATAGATTTGATTCATTATTGCTAATTGTAACAGTTTCTTATTAATATAATTTACAAATAAATAAAAAGATATGATGTAAAGTTATTTCATTTTTTGCTTCATCTCTAGTTTAGGTAGTTGAATTCTTTAAAATTGTATTTAAAACTCATTTCTATATTTTATCTCATTATTTTCCAATAAGAAAGCTTTGAAATTCATAGAAACAGGAAAATTATAATCTTTCCTCATTAAGGCTGATCTTTTACTCTTCATAGGATATAAATTCCGATTATAGAGGGTCAGTTAGTTGATAGGCTCTAGTGTAAAGGTTGTTGATATTAAGGTTTTTAGCTTACTTTCTTATTATCAAAATTTATATGGAATATTAATATGCAATTATATTATATATTGAGCTAAATAGGTGGGATTCATAGTTCTTGTCAGTCACGTCCAGAGTTCACTTTGGCTGAATTTCTTGGGGTTTATTACCACAGTATGCCTATTTTATTTAAAACTATTTACTTAACATTTCTCCTTGACCCTAGGCTCTCTCTCTCTCTCTCCCTCTCTCTCTCTCTCTCTCTCTCTCTCTCTCTCTCTCTCTCNTGCAGTTCTAACAGATTCATAGCTTGTACACAGCCGTGATTAGACACAGGGTGTTCATTTTTATTTCGATTAATAGACTCTTCTTATTTTATTTTGATTCTTGTTGTTTTTCTAGTCATTTGGACTATATAGGGTATTGCCGAGTTGGTAATTTGTTGTGCCCCTAATTTCTTAATTTGTCATAAAAATAGATTTTGGCTAAGAATTTAATCATTGTCTGATATTGTGGGGGTAAAACATTTCCCCTTAAAAAAAAAAAATTAGTATTAATATTTTTTATGGAGAATTATATGGTAAAAGAGTAAAATCAAACAATAATCAGTGAATATAAGCTTATAATAAAAATTAGATTATTATATACTTAAGTTCTAGGGGAATACAATTCGATTTGTCACCACAATACTTACAAAAATGGACTTGTAGTTTTCATGTATTGTTTTAAGACCCATTAAGAATATTAAAATATACTGCAACTACTTATTTTGTCTTCTTCAGATATAATAAAAATACATTTAAAAAATGTATGGGAAGACAAAAGAAAATGTTAACGCTTAATATGGATACTCCTACATTGATATCTCCTATTACATAAATATTAAATTATTTTATTTATGTCTGAATTTTGTTTGTAAAGATTGTGAGTTTACATTTTCCCAATATTTTGTTAAATGAAAAAATCAGAAGAAATTTGAAAATGTGAAATAAATGAATAAATTTGAAACTTAATCTCATTCCCCCTCTCAATTAATATTTGTCTTTCTAGCATAAATGTTATTGGCTCAATTAATCATCTTATTGATGTTATATAGGCAATGTTATTGCCTTTCTAGCATAATCTCTTTGCTCAGTAATCAGTATCCAGTTACTGGTCAGATTGTTGTCTGTCTATATGAAGGTAACCATTATTCATTTTAGCGATAGTCTACGTGTGTTTTAGACCATAAATATTATGGGTATTTATTAATATTGCAAATTATTTATTTGTTGTGTTAAACACAGCTTCAAATTTTATTATACTAATTTTAATTTTAGGAGTCACAATCTACAAAAAATATAGTTAAGGAATTGTTTGCATGTAGTCAGTGCCCAAAGACATTTTCTAGTGCTGGGACACTTAGCATTCATTTAAGGACACATTCAAGTAGGTATTATATATTAATTATTAATATTATATTGATATTTTCTTCAGAGTTTAATGCAAAAATGATGATTTTGGGAATTAGAAAATTCTGAATAATTTTTGATTGGAAAATAATTTGAACTAAGTATTACATTTTATGAAATTCTAATATACAGAAAAATGTGGTAAACTTATTAATTATCTCTGCAGTAAAAAAAAAAAATTGTTTTTATGAATGTTGTACTTTTCACAATTAGGCTCTACTTTCAAATTGGATTGAACTGTTTCTAATCCTTAAAAAGATTTTATTACTGTCACTCAGTGCATCAAAGGCTTTAAAACCTAGTAATAAATCCACTCTAAACCAACAATAATATAAATTTAAGTTATAAATGCTATCCATAAATAAACTCCGTACAGCTGTATAGTTATTGTTTCTTTAAGTGGGACATAAGTGAGAGTAAATATCTTAAAACTGAGAGAGTAATGAGTGTAATAAAAGGAAATACCTCTAAATCTCTCTCTTCACTGGCCAGAAAGAAAAAGTAGGGGCAGTACTCAGCCATTGGGGTTATATTCATAAATATCTTCCTTAATTTGTTATAGAACATAAATTTTAGAAAATTAGATTTTGTACCTATTATGTTCTACAAACTTCTTTATAACTTGGATTGAAACTATGTCAATATTATTAATTTTGGTCTTTCTCTTACACCCTCATCCCTTCCCCCTCATCTGATTTCACCCAAAAATGAATTCATTCAACTGTTTAGAATAAAAAGTCTAAATACTGAATTTGATTTCTGTGTTTTAAAAATTAGGTGGCCTTCCAAACATTCGAAATAACATTCTTGAATATCTTAATTAACCCTTAATTTATTTTTTTCTTAGAGAATATAAAAGTTATAAAATTATTTATTAAATTTTTTTTTTCAATTAGAACAACAAAAATATCAAGATTTTAAATTTTGGACTTTTACTAAAACCTCTATACACACACATAAAAAATTTCTTTAGGTATGATTTTTTTGATCATCAGAAATTTATTCCTCTGTTGCGTGCGGAGGCTAAACCAATGGTAAAAATCCTCATACACTAAATGCCGGGTCTGGTTGTAGTAGTTTATGCAATAATGAATTTCCCAATATTGATTGTGACTTCTGAATTAGCTCACAATAATATTGGCATAGCATAAATGAATATAATGAGTATATAAATTATTTGCAATTTTAATAAAAAAGGGAGCAAGAAAAATTTTGATGTTTTATAAAATGAAAAGTTCAGAATTTATAGGTTTACAATGAAAATGGTTTATTGGCATTAGTTTAACAAATAAATAAAAAATTGTATTCAAGGGAATTACAAAATAAATTAACTTAATTAAAAATAATAAATCGAATAATTAATTAATAAATAATAAACATAAATAGTTTGTACAAATTGTGTGAAGAAGATTCTTTGTTGTACGAAGGAGAGAGAGAAGGAATAAATAATAGGTCTGACCTGATTGTGAGCCCACGGAACACAAGAATGTTGAAATCACACACTGCGTCGAATCCGGGTGAGGAAGAAAAGGTAGTCTGGTTGAACTGATGAGGCCGGCCGGCAGTCAAAGACAGGTGTGCAGGCAGCGTCGGCCTAAGTACGGCTTCGGTGAGATGTTGGCAGTACGCTAATCGTTGGATTACTAGCGTAATATTGATTAGTAATCTAATGTAATGTAATGCTGATTCAAAAAATTAAACAAATTAAATGTCGCTACTTCAGGAGAATAAAATGTTCAATCAGCTTGAAGTGTCTCCAATAGGGAAATAGCGAGAATCAATTACAGTAAGGTGCTATCACGTAAAGGGCCAAGACTTAACTCACTGTGCTATCAGGTCGAGGGACAAAGCTTAACCCTCTGCGCTATCAGGTAGAGGGACAAAGCTTAACTGATAGCTTAAGAGCATTAAAAGGCTTAACTAACGGTTCGAGTTCCTTCTCTCTCCCGGGTGACCTACCTCTCTCTCTCTCCTTGTTTATGTTCGTAAAATTATAGTTCAATGAGAAATCAAAATAAAACTGAAACTTATATATATTTACAAATATAATCATAATTAAAAAATGATTTATGGAACTAATACGTATGAAAATGAAATAATATTTAATTTTTCATATTTAAAATATAAATAATAAAGGGAAGATAATTTCAGGATATAATATAATGAGAATAAATATAATTTATAAAAATATATGTTGAATGACTTCAACATCCTCCAAAGTGTTATCCTGCTTTGATCAATTTTATTCCAACTAGTCAATAATCGCCCTCACACTTCTCATCTTGCCAAAGAAATGTTTAAAGAACTTCATGGGTTTGAACTCTTCCCTTTCAACCATATAATCCAGATCTCATACTATTGGATTACTACTTGTTTTTATCCATGGCCCATTTTCTTCAGGGGAAAAAATTTGATAAGATCAAGAAGTTGAAATTGTGGTTCAAGAGTTCTTTGACACTCATCCCAAGGAATGGTGTAGCTGGAGGTCAAGCAATTGGCAAGCAGTTGGAACTTACACTTAAGTATTAATTGTATTTTGTATCAAAGATATAATGAGGTTGCAAAGGAGGGAAAGGCAGAGAGTTCCGCAGGTGGGAGGACACCCAAAATCTGTTAAATATCCACAACTGGCGAGTTACAGCTTAAGATAAAGCCACCTGATGAAGACTCATTGAAGCAACAAGGACCACACCAGCCTGCAATACCATGGAGTTAATTAGTTATATACCACTCTCTATGTTTGCTGTCTCAGGTTAAAACCATAACACCTCCTTATTGTAATTTAAGCTGCTCATTGTTGAGTTAATTGGGAGATAAATTAAATATTGCAATATTTGCAATGTTTTTGTATAATAACATACATTTGATTTTTACTATTCTTGTTATTTTCAGTTCATGTAATTATAAAAAGGTCGCTCTAAGATATAAAAGTAAAACATGTTTCATCCTTTAAGTATGGGGGTCATGGGAATTTGGGTCTTGTGAATTGTGGTATATTAGATGATTAAATTTCCTACTCAATGCCATGTAATGTTATATACCATGTACTGTTATTTTTCTTTTTATTTCACAGATTCTTAAAGAGGTAAAAATAGTTTTAAGCCATTATTTTGTTATTAATATATGTTATTTTCTTATTATATTATATTTATTACTGTTATAATTACTCTTATTATTACTGTTATATTTGTATATTATTTGCTAAGTTCAGATCAAAAGATTTAGTTTCAGTTCTACACTAATATTGTTCCTTCACAGAGAAACCATAAAACCATTTAATTTTTTTTTTCTTTTAATCTACCACACCTTTGGTACCGGGCAGCTTTTATTTCTTGATAAGATATTGTTCAGGGCATGAATCGAACCCTCAATTCCTGACTTAAAAGTCCCCTGTACTCTTTTTTTTTTTTTTTTTTATAGAAAAGTCTAAAATTTTGATGCATGTATTTATATATTTTTTAAATTACTATTATGTAAGTTTATTTGAGCATCTACCAGCTCTATACTTTATAACATTTTTTTTAGGTACAAAAGCATTTGATTGTCCTATTTGCCAGGAAGTTTTTTACAAAGTGCCTAATTTCAGAGAGCACATTCACACTCATGCTATTGATGGCGTTTTCCAATGTCCTCATTGTTTTAAGGTTTGTAGCATTTAAGAGTAACTGAGTTATTAATCTCTTGTTTTATTTGTTGTTTAATGTGATATTTGCTTAGAATTTTTCCGAGTATAAACACATCCGAGGACACATGAGAAGATTTCACTGTGGAAAAAATTTTGTTTGTCTGCAGTGCCCTAAAAGATTTTCTACTTTGGACAAATTGAAAGCCCACCTTTTGAGGTTAGTTTACACTTAAATAAAGTTTCACTTTGTCTTGTATTACTTAATCTTTTTCTTATATAATTAATTCATTTTAATGACTTTAGCCATTCTGATTACCGGGAGTTTTCTTGTCCCACATGTGGAAAGCAGTTTAAAAGAAAAGACAAGTTGAGTGTTCACGTAAAAAAGAAGTGTGGTGTGAAGCAGCAAAACTCACATAATCCTCCAAAGAAAAAGGTGAGTTGTCATAGCTAAGACACTAACAGTTGCTCAAAACCTTTTCAATGCACAATTTATATCTTATCTTTCTTTTTTTTTATTTATTGCAGTACTGCAAACCCCAATTAGTTTAAAACATTCTTTTTTCAGGTAATCTAATATATAATAATAACATACAATTTGAATAATATGGCCCTTTTAAATAATAATATGGAATATTGTTGAATGATCAAACTTTCTTTTGAATAAATGGTTATATTCTTATGTTTGTATTATTGTGTCAATAATGCATTGCCAAAATAATTTATATTATTAGAAAAATAAATGATAGGAGCTGAAATGCGATCCCACAAAAAAAAAAAAAAAAAAAAAAAATACTGGTCAGAAATGAAACAGGCATTAATTGAAATAAAAACGATCTACTGGAAAGAGAAAAAGAGAAAATTAATAAAAGTGAACCTACAGCTTATGTCAATATTTCACTATCAAAATACTGTAACCATGACCTGAACCATTCTCGTCTGGTTCAATTTCTTGTTTTAGACTTTATAATATATAAGAAGCCTGAAACATAAAAAAAATATATATATATAGTGAAGACAGAACTGCATTTTAATCTGAAAGATACAGTGAAATTTCTGGATTGTGTTGAATTAGGGATTCCTTCTTTTGTTCATGAAATAAGATTTATCTGTTTTACATGCTCGGTTAATGTATTTTCTTTTCAAGTAAATAATACTTATTTTGCAAATTTCTTTAATCTTCATTTGTATTTTCTGTAAATTAGGAAAATATTTTTGGTCCAGATGAGCACTTTGTTAAACTTCTTCACCATATACTTTTGAGGGTTTACTCTTTTTTTTATCTACATCAAATTTTTGGGATGAATTATTTCTCCATGCATTTCCTTGTTTTTATTTTATTGATCCTTATATAGCTTTATTTATTTTGATTTTAAATGTATTCAATTTAATTTTTTTTTCTAAATGATTAATTAAATATAATAGGAAATAATTTTTAATTGTTTGTTATTTTACAGTGCGAGAACTATTCTAAGTATGTGTACAACTGTCATATATGTCTGATTGGATTTAAACGTAGAGGTATGCTTGTAAATCACCTAGCAGCACGCCATCCCGAAATATCACCTGAATCAATTCCTGAATTAAACCTTCCTATTTTCAAAGACAATAAGGACTACTATTGTCAGTATTGTGGAAAGGTAAGTTGGCTCTTATTCATAGATAAATCTAATGCAATTAGCTTAAATAAAATTTTAGAACCTCTTTTCGATTTTATTTTTTTCTATTTCAGATGTAGAATTTGGAATTATGTAATTCAAATTAAAAATAAAAAGTTTGTATAATCTTTTACAGAATTTGTCAAATTAATGTTAAAAGAAATTTTTTTTTTTTCTAAAAATGTTTTCTATTCTTTGCATAAAATGTTTAAAATAAATAAAATTTAAAATGCTTGAAAGTGTAAATTTTTGACTAGTCCTCATAATAAAATATAAATATAATTCTCATGATAAAAACATTCAACACACAGCAAATATTCATTTTCTCAATTTTAGCTAGAAAAGATTACCTTGCAAGGAGCCTCCTTAATCTTATCAGGAACTTGGTAATAAAGGGAATCATTTAATAAAAAATTCTCATCAGCCATTTAAAAAATAATCATAGAAACATTTGATAGAATTTAAACCCTCTCTGTATCCGTATTACTTAGGATTTAGGCTTTAGACATATACTTCCAACCAATTTATTAAAAATCATTGTTTTTGGTACGATTCCTTGATAATAAAAAGACTCACCTGCACAAATTAAAAATGTCAGTGCTAGATTAAGTAAAATTTATAATATGTTTTGTATAATATTTATATTCTGCTTTAAATTATAATTCATTTTATAATTTTTGCAGACTTACAAAAGCAGCACAAAAAGAAAAGCTCACATTGTAAAAAACCACCCTGGAAAAGAACTTCCATCTTCAAGTAAACGTACACCCGTTGTGAGTTTTTAATTCAAAAAAAGTTGTAGTAATCTTTCAGTATTTGTAGTTGATTTTAAGATATTTAAATTCAGTTATAATACTATTTTTTTTTTTACTTATTGATATTATTATTCTTTAATCCTTTCAGTCGTCTAAGGAAGAGCAGGATAAAAATGATACTTATTCTCACACTGTTGGCAGTGTCACAAAATTACCCCAAGTAAGTGAAATTCTGAGGAATAATTACTCTTATATGAACTGTATTTATAAGAAAAAATGATTTGTACTAACAAAGAATGTCTGTACTTTTGTTGAAAGTTTACTTTCCATCTAGAAAGTAATATATATTGCTATGTGGTCATTTCTAAATTAGTGTGTTTATGTTTAGATTTTTTTTTTCTTTTACAAAGCAGATTTTTCTACTACTTTCGCTTTTATATCAGTTATTCTTCTTTAATTCCTATTGGGAAGTATGCAGGTTCCTACACTTTAATTAATATCAGAGTCCACAGGAACCTCACAGGTTTGGAACCAAACCTATGGGGCATATGTGAGACGCTGAGAGGTCACCCTAACTAAAGCAGACTGGAGTCTCATTATTCACTACTAGAGATTCATTTTTATTGATGACAAGGGCTCGATTCTTTTATAAGCTTTAGATGGCTAATACTAAGCTTCCTCGAACCTATTTTTCCCTTAGAGCTGATCACAATTCCTTTCTAGTTACTGAGTCAAAAACTTATTCTAAATCCAGAAATGCTATGCGGATTTCTTTTTTTCAGTGCTTTGTCAGTGATCAGTCAGAAAGTTGAAAGGCTTTCTGTTCCTCTTGGAAAGTTAACACAATCTTAACATTTTGTTCAGGATCCTGGAGTATATTTTCAGAGTAACTAACAGATGTCCCAGATTCATCTCAGGTTTTGCTATGGGTCTTAATCAGTGTCATTCAATTTGTTTTTTGCAATCTATTTTTATTAAACTGCTGTTTCCTATCACCAGTACTTAGCAAATGAATCTATGTTAATTTGTTGAAAAATTACTATTCATTTGGCATAGTTCATAATTATTGTTCTTTTTCTTAAACCTTCCCAATTTTTCAAAAGTCATAGTGACTGAATTGAGTTTTTAAAAAAATCTGTCTAATTTTGCAGGCAATGACTCAAAATTTAAAGATGATTGAATCCAATTTTTCCCTTTCAAAGATTGATCTACTCTTCAGGTAGACAGCTTAGTCTTATGTGACAGCTGAAACCACCCACAAATAACTTTTTAGGTTGTGAGGCTCAAACTAGAGTTATAAAGAAACAATTTGACCTCATTGATAAGCCTGCTTTTGGTACTGGTAATGCTTTTTAAAAAGATAATAGTCTTTATAATGCAAATGTCTTCAAAAGTATTGGTTTAATTATCCTTTCTACTTTTGAAAAGTCATTCTAATTTTTTCTAAAATTTAGTTTCTTTTTTTGTTTTCCACATTTTCAGGGATGTCAATGGTGTTATAAGCAGTATGCTTCTAAAGCAAAACTTCTGCAGCACCAACGTAAAAAACATCCAGGGCAACTCCCCAAATCTTTATTGGTAAGGCTTTATTTTTATATTATTCTATTTTTTAATAAATATTTATTCAAGTAATTTTCAAATTTGCTTTATCAAGCTTTGTTTTTTCTTTTTTTTTTCTTTTTCTTTTTATGGATCCATTAATGTTTTGTTATAGCATCCCAAAAGACCTGGTGGTTACAACTTAGAATCAGAAGAAACTGATGCAGTGAAAGAGGCAGTAGAGAAAGTCACTGACACTGATATTTTTCTTACTGATCCATTAGAATTCTCAGGTACACCTATTACATTTTTCCTCTGAATTATAATTATGGTATTTATTTTAATTTTCTGCACTTTATATAGTCTAAGTATTATTATGATTTAAGATTATTATAATTTTTAACATACTCATTCAAAATTAGATCTTTCAACAAATAATATTACTATTTAGATAATAATGATATTATTGAAGTCTTATACCCAGTTGTTCGCTGCTTATATTGCACTGCGCATGTTGAATAACATGCATTCTTTCTCTCAACCTTGAGAAAGCTAAAACTTTAATGTGAAGTGTAGGCAACAAAAAAGTCTATCAAGCAGTGCTTAAAGTAAGCAGATTTCCCATGTTTTATTAAGACAGACATAGAATTATATTTTTTAAGCTGGAGAGAGCATTGACGATAAAGGGAAAGACCACTATGCACAGCTCTTAACTGACAAAGTAGGAAGAAATTACTCATACATCATATATATGTTCATAAATATCTTCCTTAATAAGCATTTTTAATTAAAATGTTATAGTCAAAATTTTTAGATAACTTAATTTTGCACCAATTGTGTTCCATAAGCTTAAAATAAAAATGACGACATTATAAATTTTAGTCTTCCTCTAAACCTCTCCTCCATATCATCTTATTTAAACTAAATATGAAATGATTCAAGGGTTTGCAATAAAAAGCCCTAGTATAGATTTAGGTTCTATATTCTAAAAATAAGAGGACCTCCTCATCACTCAAAATTATATTTTGAAATGTCCCGCTTAATTTGCACTTTTTGAAAAATGTTATAAAATTACATACACCTTACCTATTTTGTGTAGATGTTTTTTTGTTGGGGTTCGGTCAAGGTAAATCCAAAAAATTCAATTTAAAAAAGTGTATTTTTTAATTATCTGCCAACATTTCGGCTTACAGTGTAAGCCATCTTCAGGGCTGTCATGAAGGTAAGAGGGGATGTCGTCACCAGGATCCAATATTCATGACTCAAAAACATTGGCAGATAAAATACACTTTTTTAAATTGTATTTTTTGGATCTACCTTGACCGAACCCCAACAAAAAACATCTACTAATAATCTCTATGGTCAAAAAACTCTCCATTTGAACTTACCTATTTTGTTCTTTAAATTTTTTCATTATGCTAGTAATAACTAATATATTAAGATTTTAAATGTTGGTCTCCTTCTAAATCCTTATTCTCCCTCGGCCTATTAATTAAGATATAAATTTACCTATTTATATTTATTTTCAAAACAGATATACATTTTTTTTTTTTTTTTTTTTAGAATATGAGCTGTCTGTTGGTGATGGAGAGTTTATTATTGATGCAAATACACTTAAGCGGGCTATTAAGGTAAGATAAATAGCTGTTTTTTCTTCTTTTTTTTTCCATCAGATCCAACTTTTTCTTATTTGAATTTTAGACTGTACTGATCTAGATTTGTGCTTCCTCATAGTACTGGTATGGTTGGATGTTGGTTGTCCTTACTACCCATACTTTAAGATACAAATAGAATAAAATTATAAATACACTATGATAACCCAGATATTTAATTATAAATTAAACTATTGTAGTTATTGGTAAGTAATTATTAATAATCTTAAATTACTTTCATGTTTTTCTATAAAAATATTAAAAAATATACAAATACTATATAGTACAAACATAAATGATTGATGATTACTTTTCATAACCATTTATTTTGGGAAAATCAACTATGCAGTAATATTCTATGCTCACCTTTCCCTATTACATAAAGAGCTTAAATGCTTTAGTGCCTTCCATAGCTTATTTTGGTACTTTACATGGCCATTATGTACTTTATGAGAAAAATAAAAAAATATGCACACAATATATAAAAATAATACATATAAATTTGATTGACTCTTATTTCTGATATCTACGAGGTAGAGTGAAGATATTTTTTTTAAACTGCATCTTCAGAACCAATGCAATGTCTGCATTCCCTTTAGGAAATCGTCCAAAATGAAGTAATGAAATTTTAATTATTGAAGCTTTAAAAAAACTTAAATTTAACACATAAACATTCAAAAAGTCTTGTGTAACCACAATAATTCCTTTGGTTGAGTTATTAAATTTAATTTGACCAGGAAATATTTTTCTTTTCTTCATGAAATGTGTCTACTCATTTAAAAGAGCGAGCTCTCTTTTGGTCAAAATATATTTGGTACTTAATAAATTAATAAGAACTATATTACACTTAACCTTTAATTGTGGCACCTTATAAGTATAAACTAACATAGTTATAAGTTTAAAGAATGTGATCATCCCTAAAATCTAAGTTGAGCTAGAGGAAGCCCAAGTTATTGATTTGATAATTTCTCTAATATTAACTGGAACAATTTAGCTTGGCTATAAAGTAGTTGGTATACTATAAATTCTTAAAAGAATTATGTTAAAGGTGCTTTTTAGCTCTTCAATAACAATGATTATTTTACCCTAAAATCATATATACTCAAATTTATATTAACTTATTTATGTTAGCTAGAGATTGAAATCTTGATTTCTGTGCTGAATTACAAAACTAATCTCAATAGTTTTGGAGAACATAAAATTCCATATTACTAGTAAGGGGAAATGCATAATTGTTTGTTCTCTAATAATAATTTGGGTTGTATCTGCTATAGAAATTTACAATAAAGAGAAAGTTAAGAAATTTTGAAAAATGTCATGACTATTTGTTCTGCTAGTAAATAGTTATCTTATTAAAAAAGTAAAATAACTCATTGAACTATAAAGATTCATACATCTGAAAATGTAAAAATTTTTTTCTTTTTCCCCCAGGGAGATGTTTTGCCATCTGATTGCTCACCTGAAGCACTTGCAGAACTTGGGCAGATCATTGAAAACAGGCCGGATGGTTACTTCAAGGTGTACCAAGGCCCATCAGGAATCACAGTCGCTCATCCTGTGGAAGTGTGGGATCCATTGTCACTCTGTCTCAGCCCTCCTCCCTCAACTCACCTTCTCCCTTCTACAAATTAGCCAATTTTCAGCAGTATACTAATTTTGATGACAGCTTCTTGTCTGAGTTTCTCTGCGGTATATACCTCACACAGGCATAATGGTCCCAGCTTGTATTAAATTGAGGTAGCTATTTGCCTTATTGTGATTATAACTGATTTATTAGTTTACTCTTACATCTATGGAGCATACAATTTTTTTTATCTTATATACAGTCATGCCCTTACTTGATTTTTCTTAATCATTTAGTCATTGTACTTGAGCTCCTGATATGACTTATGAGTAAAAAATGATCTCATTTGCCATTGTTTTTGTTTATCTACAAAGTCTTATTTTCACTCGAACCATTTTCATGTGTCAAAAAATATTGCTGTGACATGAACTAATAATAATAAAAGTAAAAAATTCCCTAGCAAGGGAAACCCTTAACTCATTACCTGAAAATGAATATATATGTCAACTGTTGGATTGGGGTTTAAGCCTCTCTTCTTTTTGTGATATTAATCAATTTTCTTAAAGGGCCGTAGTAAATGAACCTAAGCCCTTCCACCATTGATTTTACTTTGTTCGGCCATAGGCTATATAATATAATATTTTCTACACATCCCTGATGCTATAGGAGCCAATATTTTCTTTTGTTATTAAAGAAGTTTAAATGTATATTAACAACCATATACTTGATATAGTTGACTATGGCATCCTTAAAAATTGATTACTGCATTATACTGTAAACATTACATTTTTAAATTCTTTACTTCCTTATTTACCCTTTATATAGAGTAATTATAGCATAAGTAAAATGTACTGAACACAAGCTTTAAAAATCTTAATTTTATTTCTCTTATTACTGTGATCAATATTTTTTTTTTGTTAATATAAAATAGTAATTGAATTCTTAATACTTTTTCCTTAAGCATCAACTTCTAAGATTAAGCGAACACATTTAATTAGTTCTTATTAAAACTGAAAGAATCTTTTGAAATTTATAATTCGCTCATGCATTTGCCAAAAGATTAATTAGGGTAATAAACTTTAATTTCTGTTATAAGTTGGGGCTCGGTCAAGGTAGATCCAAAAAAAAAAATACAAATTTGAAAAATGTGTATTTTTTTGGATCTACTTTGACCGAACCCAACAAAAAACATCTAATAATAATATCTACGGTTTAATTTCTGTTATGTGGTGGTGAAGCAAAGCAATGCATAAGCAGGTTTGCTAAGAATAATAGTAGTCATGAAGCATTGCCCACTCACAAAAACACCAAAAGGTTATCAACAGGATTCGACAACTGGCTGGTCCATTTTTGAGGACAAATTATCCTAGGAAGTGACTCTTCATGCATTTTCTATCCAGTTTTTCTTTTTCTATATTGAATGAACTTGTTAAACTATATCACTCTGAATTAAGAAAAAAATGACTTAATAGAAAAATCCAATCACTCCTGAGGAGTTAAACATTTTAAAACTTGTTTTAGTGGTTAATGGAAAAGTCTTGTCCGTACATGATTTGTTACATTTATTTTTGAAGTGTGAAATTTTGTTTCTTATCAAGATAATTTTTTGAGATCATATATTCTTTTTATATCTCAATTGATTAAACTTCAAATAGCCTCTTAGAAACACTTATGAATCCTGTTTTTTTTATAACCTGTGGTCTCTGTTCTGTTTTAAGAAAAAAAAGTTACTCAAATAATCCTTTCATTTAGTAATTACTTTGTTTTTTTTTAATTTAATCTTTGGGTGAAGTATTTTGGAATTAAATTTTATCATATATTTATTTCAGTTTTTCTTGAAAGTAGTCTCTTATTCCAAGGTCAATTCTCTCAAGGAAATTCTTAACCATTTTTTATGAAGAATAGTAGCTTTTTTCTATAGAAGGATTTTTAAAAAGTTTAATGTAAAATTATTGAAAGATAAAGGATTTTTGAAATACAGGATTTAAATAAAATAATTTTAAAATAATTATGCTAAAGAAAGTGGATTAAATTTTATACTAAATCAAAAATTATTAAATTTAATGTTATAAGTTAATTAAAACCTAGTTTTTAAATGTATAGGTTGAGATCCTAATCATTAATTATGCATTATTAAAAATAAATAAATATATTGTAGCAAAGCTAATACATGTGTATGTGTGTGTGTGTGCGCGCGCGTGCGTTGCTAAATTAATAACACTGGAAACATTTCAATACCATTTTCAGTTACTAATTCTTAGTAATTTTAATGAAATAAATGTTTCCATTAATTTTGCCTACTGCATTTTCTTTTTCTCTCAATCTTCATTTTTATAAAGACAAAAAATTTGTTTCAAGATTTTATTTTTTTTTACAAGAACAGGTAGAATTATGTTCAATTATCAAAATTATATTTATCTTTACATACATACTAAATTTTCTATTTCAAGAGAATTAGTTATTGTAATTAGAAATTTTTTGGTGTGGTATATTTTAAAAGATGTCTGAAATTAATGCTCACTGGAGATCAACATCAAGCTTTTTTCAAATTTTCTAATTTAAAACTAATATTGAAAGAAATAGAAATTAAACCATTTAAAAATGGGAAAATAGGCTGGCTCAAGATGTTGCAGAGGGTAGGAATAAAGGATTAGGCCCCAATTCAGTATAAATCCATTATTAAAAGATCTGTCATATGTATCAAAAAATACAAAAGAAATAAAATGAAATTATTTCTGTTGTATATAAGAAGCTTAACCTGAAAAAAGAAAAATTTTGTCCTGCAGAAACTGCATGAAGTAAGTGAATTCCTTAATATCATATACATCCAACTCAATATATTTTATTTGAACTTTTCATTTCATTAAATGTAATCCCCTAATATTTTACTCACAATAGACATTTCAGTGCTCTGTTCATCCGATCTCGCTCAATAACAAATTCAGCCTTTTATTTTACACTTAAAAGTGATTTAAGAATAATTTACACCTTTTAATTTAGTTAGGAAAACCCAAGTAAACCCCCACTCTTTCATGCTAACTTTAGCTGTAAACTCCTAAAATATTTATATCGTAAATAAGCATATGTGTCTTGAGTTTCATTACTCTAAACTAAATATTACATCAGCTACATCAAAAAAATGATTTGTACTTACACTTGACATTTCAGGTAATCCCTACTCCTAATTGTTTAATTTTAATTTATAATATGCTTTATCAATAAACAAATCAATGTTGAGTTTGATTACTTGAAACTAAATATTATGCTCTCAACATGGTAAAAATATTTTGTACTCACATTTGATAATTCAGGTAATCCTCTCTTTTTTTTTTTTTTTTTTTTTTTTTTTTTTTTTTTTTTTTTTTTTTTTTTTTTTTTTTTTTTTTTTTTTTTTTTGTCCGATTTGGCTCTATTACTAGCTTATTGTTTCAATTTATATTTAAAATTAATGTGCCTCATTTCATTATAAAAGCACCTAATTGACTTCTATTCCGTAATGTTAAAGATTGGCGGTTCAGGTATAATCCTACTCAGACTTGTCAAATTTTGCTGTTTGACTCCTAAAATACGTATTTTGTCAATAAACAAACCTATGTTGGGTTTCATTACTCTAAACTAAAAACCCACTTAAAAAAAAAAAAAATTTCCTCGAACTTCACATTGCAGGTAATCAACCATTCCTATTGGTAAGATTGAGCTCAATTACTAACAGCCTCTCATTTATTATGTATTTATCAAATTTTAAAAATTAAAATGTGGCCAGTAGAGAGATGATAGACATACACATACATAAGTTTTAATGACAATCTTTTTGGTGCCTAGTAAATAGGATTAAGGAAAATTTTTAAATGATATCAAACTCATTAGCTACATTCCTTTGGAATTATATATTTAATGAATTATTCAAATCCTTAAACAATGGAAAAACCATTGATAGGATCCTGAAAGCCCTCAATGTATAAAAATGAAGTGCAAAAAAAAACGGATTTTGATAACATTTACATCAATCCAACTTAGCTAACAGAATAAAGAAAGATTTATTTTATTTTATTTATTAAGAAAGAATGTTTTTCGTCTTTCTCTTAGAGCACTATAACTAATGTCTTGCTATATATACACAATAATTAGAATATCCTTAGTTCTTAAATACTTTGTGCCTCTTAATTCAGATAAATTATACTGTTTGTAGGAATAGAATGGAAGAGAGTGCAAGGGGAATATCAGGAGTGATATATTTATAAACAAATAGGATATACAATATACATAGTTTACAATACAAAAACACAACAATATACATAGTTTTGGTAACAATAATAATGCTATACACAGCCTCTTTAAATAACACTTAATAAAATATAGATTAATTTTAAAATAATNATCATAAAATAATAATAATAAAATAATCAAATAATAGGAAAACTCTTAAAACATTTTGAGAGGAAATCACTCAGCTATTGCCACAAAATTAACTGATTTCTAATACACCACTATACTTAAAAATATAAAGCTGTATTCATGAAAACATAATAAACAGAAGTCATGGCACATTTTATTATCTAACTTATTTTAACCTCAAATTAAATATATTTTACAACTTCTTCTGCACAATAACTTATTGAATAAAATTGAATTAACTTCTATAAAAACAATTAGTCTAGCTCTGTACAGATTAAAAATATAAGCTGTGAGTTTCTAAATTCACCTTTAAACTAAATTGCAAGGTATTTCTGTATTAATACTGACAGTGCAATGAATCCGATTCACTGAGTATAGAGTTTAATGTGTGGAAGCTACATACAAGGAGCAATAACTACAATTTAAAGTTTGAAATAATCGACTTAAAAAAAAAAAAACTAAGTCGACTTAAGATAATCACAACACTATTTATATATGATTATGAGCAATAAAAGGGAACATCATTTTTTTCCTGCTTTAAATTACAATTTATTAATTGAAGCATTCTTATTGTACTTTTTTTTTCATACTATATCTAGACATCATAGTTCATTTTTTTCTTATGTATACTTCTATTAAGAAGGTAAATATAGCTTGGTTGAGCAAACTAAATAATCAATGTTGAAAAAATCTTCCAAAGGTAAGTTATTAATGAATATTTTTGCTTCTAACTTTAGGAGATTTCTCTTGAAGTGGTTTTTGAAACATTTTCCAGATCTTTATCGATCTTGTATAGAAGCTAAAAATATGAACCATTCAAAAATATGGGTGTGTGTGTGCATATATACACACACACACACACCCAAGAAAAGAAAACAGTATTAAATTTTCAGGGAGACTTCTCGCTCTCTGTCAGAGAGGGGTCTCTCTTAACTCCTCTCTGTCGAAGGGAGAGAAGTTTCCCTTATNCATATATATATATATATATATATCTGCTACCATCCATAATTTTTAAAATAAAGAGACGAAATTTTATCTTACTTAAAAAAATCATTGAAGAAGTTCATTAATGGCTGAAATTGTTAAAGCGGTAGGGAGGGGAGGGGCTTAAATGAAGGGCAAATTGAAAAATCACCAATGTCGTCATTACTGTTAAAGATACAAAAAATGTATAGAACCTAATAGATGTAAAATATAATTTTCATAATTGATATTCTACAACATATTTATGGAGAACACAATATTAAGGAAAATATTTAAGAATGCAACTTCCAATATGAGATGGATTCCCTTATTCTTAAAATGTACAATCAAATTTGGTATTTTGTCAATCTACTGTAAATTATTAATTTTTAATTGAAAAAGTATAAGGCGGAGAGGGGTTTTAGTCATGATATTTAACTTTCAAAAATGTTTATTGAACATAGTTAGTGCAAAATTAAGTTTTCTAAAGTTTATGTTCTACAAGACGTCTACTAAAACACTTATTAAAGGAAATATTTACAAATGTAACTATGAAGGTTCAGTACTTTCTGCCAATCTTCCTTCTTGGCCAATCTAGAGCAAAACTTAGTGAATGTATTTTTTACACTACATATAAGATAAAATTTGCCATTTACTCTTTCTAGTGCCCATTTTTAATATCTTTCATGAAAAATGGGAAATTTTCTTAAATTAAGCAGCTCCTTTGTGGTAGTCTATTTAACTTGAACAATCTGAATCATTAATAATATAATTGTAATAAATAATTATAATAAACATAAATAATTGTTGTTATTGAAGGATATTTCAATAAAATTAATGAATTGACAAAAGCATAAACAGGAACTTCTAAATCAGAAATTAAAAAATAATAAATCTGAAATCTTAAAGTACTAAATAAATACCTAGTAAAGTAAAAAGTTTTATAATAAACAACAAATTTTATTGGTTACCAAAAAGGAATGATTATAAGAGAAAATAAATATTTGTGAAAGATATCAGATAAAAGGGAAGTAGTAAAAATAGCAGAATTTAACTAGTTAGGTATCTAATAAGTGTAGGAGTTAAGATTTCAATTTTGATGCTGAGGTTCAGCAAGGTTAAGGAGGTAAAACTTTCTTTAATAATTCTTATAATTTTTCAAATTAATAATTTTTAAAAAATTGACTGATTTAACAAAATTATGTATTCATATTTCTTAAAAATTATTATTTATAAGCACAGCTAAAAATATTACTAAGCAATAATACAAAAGTGTTTTAAACAGTCTAAAATGGTGAATTTCTAATTCACTTTCTTTAATAGCAGTTAACTTATTTCTTAACTGATATTAACCTCAATAAAACTGCTCACTAAGGATACATAAATACATGTTTGATCCTTTACAAGCAGTTATAGTGAATATTTGATATTCATTTACAGAATTCAATTTCTTCATGAATTTTATGATGTAGAATATAGTTTCTTAGGAATAATTATTTGAATAATCTAAAAGGTTATTTTCACCACCAATGAATATAGAACTATCATACTTTCTATTATCTGTCCAGAAGATGGTTTGCAGAAACCAATGAAGACGGATAATAGAAGGTATAATAATTATTTGCTCTACAAATCTATTTATAAACAGCAAGCTCCTCCCTCTCATGAGACCCCTAATTAATCACATGATGGATAGTTTTTAATTTTTTTTAGGTTATTTTTAGAATTAACAAATTCTTTTAGTGAATTTGTTAAGAAGATATGTTTTGCTCTAGATCAAGAAGTTTTTCTAAATAATTAATAAAGAATATTTATGAATATACTGTTTTTATTGCAGAAAAAACACCTAAAATATTTGAATTTGAACAATTGTCACTTTTATTGTTAACAACAGTAATAACCTAATAAATAATAAAACCAATAACACAATTTTATAGTATTTTACATGATCAAAAAATGAGATAATTAAATGTCAAATAATAAAAGAGAAATAGGTAACATGAACTCCAATAAAAAATTAATAATCCCTTTCCTTTTTCATACTTCAACCTGTAGTCCAAACAAATGGTTCAAGTCTCTCCTCTGCTGGGAGAAGGTTGCTGAGTTTTTCCATTGAGTCAAGGGTCTTGTTGAGAACCAGATGACACTTAGCTATCTGAGCAGTGAGCTCGCTAACCTTAGAGAGGGTTTCAGCATGCTTGGTATACATTTTCTGGCGCTCTAGGTAAACTGAAAGAAGTTGAGCCACTTCTGTATCAATCTAAAAGGAAACAGAAAACATACAAGTTATTCTCGGAGAAAAGTTCAATCAATTATGGGCTGCAGTGCAAGACTTCGGGAAGTGGCTTGGGCTTTTAAAATTTATATATACAATTATTATCACTTCATTACTGAACTAGGCCAAAAAAAAAAAAAAAAGTAAAAACCATTTAGCTTTTAAATAGTATATCAATGAAATGAAAATATAACATAACGTGTAAAAATAAAATATAGGAAAAAAAATATCCACTTGATCCATAAAACCCCACTATGATCTGTCCAAAGGACTTACTTTAATGTATTATATCCTAATATACATAAAAATTTATAACGTAAAATGTTATATTCAATAAAAATTACCTGCAGTAAAAGGGGAAGTATAATTAAATGATAAGGAAATGAAGATTGATAATTAAATAAAAATATGGATGATAAATGATGTCCTATAAAAAAAAATGACGAGGGTCTAGGTAATTAGCAAGACTATGCTAGAGAGATTAATCAACTGCTAAAATTATCAGCCTGGTAGTGTAGAACTGGAAGACAGTAGTACTTAACAGATTAAATATGAAAGCTGAGTACCATACTACCAGGTATGCAAGTTTAAAATGTCGTTTTAATTCCAATAGAATGCGCTCTTAGCCTATTGAAGGATTTGCTTATCTCTAAATGCTATTTTGTTTGTTAGTCATTTGTTTTACAAAAGTCAGTTGTTTTTAAGTCGTTTACGTGGACGTATCATACCTTTCTTTGGTGTTAAAAATGTCTAATTTTAAGCCAAATAAAGAGCATTTGCGGCATGTCATGATTTTCTTATTTAATCAAAAGAAAAAGGCATCTGAATGTCATCGAATTTTTGTTGAGACTTATGGCGATCTTGCTCCAACCGTCAAGACATGTGAACGTTGGTTTCAACGTTTCAAACGTGGTGATTTTGATGTTACTGATCAAAAACGAGAAAATCGACCAAATCGACTACGAGCTTCTCAAGCCCGGCGAAACAGTCAATACCGAGCGCTACCGACAACAAATGATCAATTTGAGTCACGCATTGATCGAAAAACGCCCAGAATGGGCTCACAGGCACGCCAAAGTCATTCTTCAGCATGATAACGCTCCTGCACATTCAGCCAGATTGACTAAGGAAACGATTTCTTCGCTTGGTTGGGAACTCCTACCCCACCCGCCGTATTCACCTGACCTGGCGCCTTCTGATTATCACCTCTTCTCATCGATGGGACACTCATTGGCGGAGCAACACTTCAACAATTTCGAAAACGTACGAAAATGGCTCGATGAATGGATTTCAAATAAAGATGAAGCATTCTTTTGGAATGGTATCCATATATTGCCCGAGAGATGGACAAAATGTGTAGAAAGCGAGGGCCAGTACTTTGAATAAAATATATTATACTTTTTTTTAAATTACTGTGTATATATTTTAAGAAATAAACGACATTTTAAACTTGCATACCTGGTATGTGAGTAATAAAATTAGTTATACATTTAAGACAATTTTCAGAACCACATTCATTTCTTGACTGAGTAAAAAAAAAGTTTTTGCCATCCCAAGTCAAAACACTTTTTTTTATGGCATGTCAACCATGGTGATCATTAACGCCAAAGACATAACTTTATCTCATACCACTGAAGGCAGTATGCGCGGAAAATTAATTTGCATTTTGTTTTTACTGGAAACTAATATCAATTTTATTTTCAACCACATAAACCAGTAAGTAATAATGAATACAAAAATACTTTAAAAATATTTAAAAAATAATTGGACAAATTAATTGTTAATTCATTATTAAAAGTTTATACTGTTATCTACCCTAATTCTTGTAGTACAACATTTCCTCAAATAAAAGAACAACTTTATTTTTAGTAAGTTAAAATATTGTACCTGTTTTAAACGGTTGGCAAGGCGGTCCTGTTCATTGGCAATAGAAAGGGCAGAATCAGTCATGTGGCGCTGAGTTCGGAGGCAGAGTCGGTGCAGTGCATGAGGGTCTAGACGTTCCAAAACCTCTGGATCTCGGGCTGCAGGAACTTTAAGTGTCCCTCGCATGATAGGCAAAAACATTGGAATTTTCTGTAAAGCCATACTAATTATCAAAAAAGATAATTAACTCACATGGAGGATAAAAAATTCTATTTATTGTATACAATGAGAAGAATATATTATGAATATGCTAAATGGTTATTGAATTTGGAGAATCAGAATATTAATCTACTTGGTTTAATTAACAGGTTTAAAATAATTATAAAGCCTTGAATAAATAAGGTTATATTTTTTTTGAGAATTAAAATTTAAATCATCATCAAAGCTAAAATAAGGAACAAAACACATTTAAATATAGTAAGATTAAATATAAACACACAATGAGAGTTGTGGAAAATACTATGAAAAATAAAATCACATTAGTATAATCATTATGAAAGATATAATTTAAAAAAAAACCAAATAAATTTTTTTTAAAACATGTATTGGTCCACTACAATGATTAAATGGCATTATTTAACAAAAAGCAAAACTTACATTTTTCATCATCTATTTTTGTTTAAATTGCATTAGAATTAATTTAATTGCATGATTTATATCCTATTCTTTACCCTTAATGCATATTTTCATATAAAGAGCCCTTCTGGAACTGAGAGTGTCATTAACAAAGCCAAAAATACAAAAATTTCTACTCTATAGAAGAGCCAGTGAGAGATCATAAGTAATCATAGTGCTTAGGCTTGAATAATGGGACCCTCAGTTCTGAAACTGCATTTAATTTATGCACTGAATATTTTTTTAGTTGGAATTTTATCTGCGCCAGAAACTTTGGATGATCGGTATTTTATCTAAAATCAACTCTATAAAAATATATATGGAAAATTTTATAATAAATTAATAAGTAAACTAAATTAAAGATATACGGAAATTCACACATTCACACCCTGACTAGAATCTGGGATTAAACATTAGCTTATTTATAAAATATTTTGAACTTAACCCTTAAGATATCCCCAGAAGAAACAGAATTCAGCACTCTAACTTTACTCTGAAGTTCCTTAAAATATTTCAAGTTAAATTTTTCCATCTTTCTTTCTTCCATTAAAGATGTTAATAATAATAAAACATGAAATAAATGTAATTAAATTTATAAATTTAAAAAATAAAAGAAAAAGGAACTTAAAATGAAAGAAAACTTTCAAATTTTCACGTAACACAAAAAGAAAGGCAAAGAGACATATTAGTACTGGTGAGTTTAGAGGAAACCGAAAATAAAAATAAATACTAATTTAATCTGAGGCCAAGGTCAAAATTAGAGATCATTAAGACTGGAGTTTCAGCTTATCAGGTACATCTAAAGAGATAATAATAAATTGAATTACAAATATTCAAAATATGAAAAAAAAAAAAAAATAAATAAATAAATAAAATAAGCAGAATTGTTACTTGGTATACCATACCACAAGCCAAATCAAGTGAAAAATAAATACATTTATCTATTTTTTATACATATAAATTCCTTTTTGACGTTTATGAATGGAGGTGTTATATGGGCCTGATTTTGAACATGGGCATAGTGTTCTTGTTGAAAATTCCTTATGATTTGAATTAATTTGTGATCCTTAAAAATGGGCAAATTATACAGCATCAAAAAATCATGAAAAGCAAGCCCACCCACTAGCTTTAGATGACATAAAAAGTATGTTAAGATTTTATGAGATCTCTTAATAATTTCAATTTTTTCAAGATTATACTTAGCTAATAGTAGTGTAAAAATCTGAGGTATCTGACACTGAACTTTACTATAAATTGTGATTCTGAAAATTTTTATTTCAATCAGGGTATATTAATTTTAAAAATTAAAACTCTAATCCTAAAATTTTAAATTTGCTATAAATCTCAAATGGTGAGCATTTAAGCTCATAAGTAACTATGGCTACATAAACTAATGTAAATATAACTACATAAGTAAAATGCATATGCTAATAAATATTTGTTTAACTGAAAACCTACCTGAAGCCTGAGTATATCAGGGTCCTTATCAGTAGTACTTTCCTTGGAAGCAGGCTTAACAACCACCACATTATGCTGGGGTCGCATAGTAGAACTCTTCCGCAAAACATTCTTTCTATTAGGTGATGTATTAGAACTCTGAGACTTCCCTCGCAGCAGCTGTCCCTGTTTGGCTGGATGTTTTGGGGAGTCTGAAAAAATTTAAGTCCATGTATAGTAATAGTAATAAAAATATATTTATTTAACCCTAAATGGCAAGCATAATAGGACTAGGATTCATTAGTTGTTTGGTAACCCAGCACCAATTGGTTACCAATTTTCATTAAATGGGAAAAATCAAGCGGCCAGAATGGTACATCCTTAAGTTCTAAGCGGCTGAGAATAAATACACCTTAACATGTATTTTCAAAAGGAGAGTTTGTTGCCCGTAGATATTATTCTAAGATGATTTTAGTTGGGGTTCGGTCAAGGTAGATCCAAAAAAAACACAAATTAAAAAAAAATGTATTTTTTAAATTTGTGTTTTTTTGGATCTACCTTGACCGAACCCCAACTAAAATCATCTTAGCTTAACATGTATTTCTTCTTTGGGCCTGTATGGCCTGTTGCGGACTGGTTTTTATTTGTTTTTTTCAACAAAAAATATGATAGGACTAATAAAACTAAAAACTTACCTCCTATTGGTCGATTTACTGTATATGAAATGTAAGGCAGTTCAGAGTCTGAACAGACACTTAATCCGGGGGAGCAGCTACCAGGCCTAGAAGATTCAACTTCAGGCTCCTTCCGCTTTTGTTCAGGAACTGATTTACCCCTTTTCAACTGGCCAATCCGAGAACTCTTTCCTTTTTGAAGAGCAGCCTCAGAACTTTGTTCCGATCCCATTTAATAAATTTAATTCATATGCAGTGAGCCTAGGCAAAATTACTTTTTTCTTAAATAGTTTTTTTATATTAGTATAGAAAGTACTGCATACTGTCATAAGGAGCTCATTTTACAAAAACAATACATAATACATAAATTGAAGCAGAATTAAAAAAAATTAATTAATATATATATTGCAAGTAAAGTATTGGCTGCAATCAAATTTATTTTCCAAACAATGGAAGGTAATATTTAAGTTAGTCATTTTCTTTAGCAAAGAGGTTAAAGTGGAGGAGGATGTGCAATCATTGAATTGGAGGAAAACTTTTTGCCTGAAACCTACCTTCGGTAGATGACGTCATTATCAGTATAAAATCCCACAAATAGTGTTGCTTTTAGCAAATTCCGAAGAACCAGCTGAGTCAGGGTTTTGTTCAAATTTCAAGTGTGAGAAAAGGAAAAAAAAAGTGTTTTTTTTTTCTATTCTGCGGGTGTAATATTTTGTTTAGATTAATGAAACTCAATACTGTTATATTTATTAATAAAATGACTGTTTTATTAATTGTAAATATTAATAAATAATAATTCGCATTTAGAAGTTAAATAGTGAAATTGAACAATTAGGAGTGAGAGTTTACATGAACCCTTTATTACAATATAATATCCTAGAAGCCACAATTAGTTATTTTTTAAAAATGAAATTTACTTACCACTTTTAAATGAAAAAAGAAAGGCTGAGAGGTTATTGAGCGAAATTTGACCAATAGGAACGGGGATTTACATGATAAGTAATAATAATATACAGTTATTTATTATCAACGATGCTGAGGAATTTGTGTAGTTTACATAGTTCTTGCGGGAAGAACTTTTTTTTTTTAATAGAGGGATTTTTCCACCCCATTCTGTAGTAGCCTCGCTACTTCCTCATGAACTCTTAAGCCCATCATTGGATCCCTAGCTAACTTGCCGGTTATTAAAATTCCCCAACTGGTTTTACAGAAATCGTTTTTAAATATTAATTTAGTTGTGGTTTATTAACCCACGTAAATTTTAAATAATTAATGAGAGGGAATAGAATAAAAAAATCTATCTCTCCCAGCCAGGACTCGAACCTGGATCTCCTGCTTTTCGGGCCGGTATGATTCCATTACACCACCAGGTTCCATTAGATCCAGGTTCGAGTCCTGGCAGGGACAGATAGATTTTTTTATTCTATTCCCTCTCATTAATTGTTTAGACATTGTTTTTATTTTTTCTTGCGTATTGAAGTCATTTAAATAAATTTTTCAGTATCATGGGGCATATTAGGTACATTAGTACGAATTATTAATTATATTATGATACACATAACAATTTATAATGCTTATACATAAATCAGCAAATTTAATAAATTTGAGGAGATTTTTAATATCGGTCCAGTGTCTCCTATGAGCATTTTAAGTTATGCTCTTTAGAATACTAATAATTAGAAAGTAATAATGGGAAAATATTGGTTTGGGCTCATAAGTGAGGACAGGGAGTCAGTGCAAATGGCAAATGTTGATAGTAGATATANTTAAAGGAATGTCTAATGAATATTGTATAAGTATGAAAAATTAGTACGTATTTGTAAATTGAATTGAGGGAAATCTTGGAATTGAGCTCACGGTACGATGTGATTTGGCGCATTCTTGACCTGGGATGAAGTAGTAAGAATTAGGGAAAAAAGAGAGGCAGAGAGGGAGAGAGAGAGAGGGAGAGAGAGAGAGAGAGAGAGAGAGAGAGAGAGAGAGAGAGAAAGTGGGAGTATATAGAAGATGAAGTATTACAATAAATTCCTGTATCGACTCTTTCATTGCATTTAAATCCGTCACTGTATATATATAGAGAGAGAGAGAGAGAGAGAAAGTGGGAGAATATAGAAGATGAAGTATTACAATAAATTCCTGTATCGACTCTTTCATTGCATTTAAATCCGTCACTGTATATGAATAGAACAGGAGAGAAACGAAAGGGTGCTAACCGAGATTCTTAATTTGAATGACACTGGTTATTTAAAAAAATATGAATATTTAAATGAATTCAACGGCTAGAGAATATATTAGAGACTCAATCGCGAATGGAATTCTGAAATGAAAATGGCGATTGTTTAGTGCCCAATTATAAGTTGGATAACAAGTGGACGGGTTACATAAACATTTAAAAACATATACTAAAATAGTTACCTTCTTCTATACTCTAGAGGCATTTCCCCTGCTTGTGCTATCAAGCCGACAGTTGGGTTAGATCTAAATTCCCCAGCTGTCAGTAGAGAGGTAGGCTACATAACCGTAATGTAGCCTGGACATAACTAGGCTTTTTTAAAAAAAGTTGTCATACTGGATCTGTTTGATCCCCGCAAACTATTGGCTAGAAGTTTTAGTAGGTTTAGAATAGATTTAGCTTTTAAAGATTTTATATGCGGCGTCCATGAATAAGTGAAAGTAGTCAAAAGTAAGTCCTAATAATGTAGTGAAACAAAACAAATAACGTTGCTTTCAACAATTATCACATTGATATGTGATACACGCCTATTAACAGAAGAGTTTCAAGATCTGTTTTTCTTTTAGAGAATAAACTACTGACTTGGTAAAAGATATTTCAATGCCATGGTTATTTAACCGCATATAAATTTTTTTATATTACTTCTGGCATATTACTTGTCATAAAATCAGTGTCGGTGCCTCCGGCTAAGAGAACATCATCGGAATAGCGTACGAATGGGTGCATTTACTCCTCGGAGCAAATCATTTATTGCTATGGAGAATAACAAGGAACTAAATACGCAACCTAGTGGTACTCTGCTACTTTAAAAAAATTCGAGCATTTTCGGCGTTCCTCGAATTGCTGGCTGTTTCTTTGGTTTCAAAAAACAGCGTTCAGAGACATTGTTAATTCCACCAAAGAAAACGGGGTCTGGTTCAAAGTTTCTGTTTTATTTATACGTAGAAATCTGCAAATCTTGTAATTTCTCGATCCGCCGTAAACCATTAATTTCGAGAAGTGAAATTAGACACCTAGTGTCTGCATTATTTCGATAGTTTAAACCACAAGAGAAAATAATACAATTTAAAATAAAAGAGCAATAGGTCACTTTATCGTGAGGGGGCAATAACACAGGTCTGTTCACCATGGAAGCACTAGCAAAATAGAGAATTAAAAATGATGTAAAAATGAATTATGTAAGTGCATTGCCGCACGAACTAAGGAAGCACTATTAATAAAAGTACATGCTGATAAGCGTAGAAGCTCTAGGACGTCTGAATGATAATTGTTTTAACAATTAATTTTATTTCAAGAACGCTTATTTATCAATTTATTTTTACATTATTAATTACTTGAATTTCTAATTCTTTTACACACAATTAAATTACAAAATTTTAATGAGAAGCGGCATAATTTGTAGTTTAATTTGTATTTGTTTTTAAATCGAATTTAAACTTTTTCATTTTAGTCGTAAGCCATAAGTCGAATAAATACTACCACAGTGCTCGACAACTCTAATACGATTCGATACGAAGACTCTCGCAGCCAAAAAAAAAAAAAATTATGTAAATAAATTTATATATTTTTACAAAATAGCGTCTCACAATTAATAAAATTTATTGAAATTAAATAAAATTCATGTTATTAAAAATAATAACCAATAATAAAGCAAGTTGGATGTTATGGTTAACCAAAAAATATTTTTTTAAACTTTTTCATGGTAGTCTATTAGTTGATTATACAAATTTAAAACCATACAAATGATATTCAATCTAATAGACAAATAATATTAAGTTAATTTTTTTACATTAATGTTGAATGCTTAAAGCACGAAACTCTTTTCATAAGCGGAGGAGATAAGTTTTTAAACGTATCGAATTAAATTAACTCATCAGTTACTGAAATTTTAACAGTGTTGAAGGAACACAAATAGTGTGAAGACAAATTATTAGAAAGAAAAATGCCCCGCTAGTCTGGAACCACCGTCCACAACCCATATCGTTGGACAATCAGCCAACACTACCTTCCCTCTAGGGCAGAAACCGAAAATTCTCTACCCATTACAGCCCTGTCCGCTCAGATAGACATAGAGCCTCCAAGTTGGACTTCTAGAAAAAAAANAAAAAAAAAAAAAAAAAAAAAAAAAAAAAAAAAAAAAAAAAAAAAAAAAAAAAAAGTTCGGCCTTCTACATCTCAAAATAAAAAGTACTAGGATCTCAATTATTATTAATAGGCTATCGTCAAAATAATTATATAATTTTCAATAAGTATTACAAAAATCACATGGGAAATTAATGGAAGTAAATAATGTTTTATTGATTGAATGGAAACATTAAAAACAGATAAACAGTGCGAGGTAGTCTGTTTACAGGAAACTCACTAGCGACCGAGAGACAAACATGAAATTCTTATATTTAAAATTATCAGTCAAGAATTTCTTGACGGGTTAGACTACCAAGGTACTAATCTGGAAGAGTACATCTGTCTCAGTAATCTTCTTGTACTACAGGCATTAATGGTATTCCTGAATCTTGAACCGCCAATGAAAATTTGCCCTCCATACCTCCGACTCGGCCGAACGTAAACTTGGGAAGGGCTCAATGAACTAAGAAGAGAACTGCCTAGCACATTCGAAATCTAGGCGATTTAAATGCAAAAAAATGAAATGTTGAGATCAATGAAGGCAGATGTAAGAGGTAAATATTTGAGAACTTTCTACGACAATAATAAATTAATTAACAATTTTTAGTGCAAGGGAACAGAATAAAAAAAAATCTAACTATCCCAACCAGTACACGAACCTGGATCTCCTGCTATCCGGGCCGGTGAATTTACCACTTATGCTAAGTTATTAAATTCCCGCACTACTGCCGAGAGTCTAACCTCCTATCCCTTGCACTAAAAATTGTTAATCCTAAGATGATTTTAGTTGGGGTTCGGTCGAGGTAGATACAAAAAAACACAAATTAAAAAAATGTATTTTTTTAATGAAGGATTATCTGCCAACGTTTTTTAAAAATTGTTAAAATTTACGTAGGATCAAATACCATAAAAAAAAAATTTATAAATTAATTTAGTTAAACGAACCAACATATCTGCTCAAAGAGACTATTTACTAATTAGTAAGTCCAATGTATCTTTTTCGACATTGAAAATTCATGGTGTGGATTGGTTGTCCCTGCATAACGAAATTTTTTAGGGAATGGCTTTCTTTGCATAGCCATAAATTACATTTAAAATTTCAAACCAACCCTTGCGAGTCATAATGTACCCCTATGATATAGCAATTTACTATGTTAGTGCTAAAAAAAAGCCACACGTATTCAGAATGTACTGAATACTATCTGCCTGTGACTTATATAATTTGGAAACCAACTGAAGCCAGTTTAAGACAACTGAGTTAAATAGAGACAGTGACAGTGAACACATGTATTTGTCCACGAGGATGGATAATGTCCGAAAGCGCTCGCCAACAGAAGATGGTTTGCAGAAACCAATGAAGACGGATTACAAAAGGTATGATAGTTATGTATTCATTGGTAGTTACAATCCTTTAGATTACTTATAGTCAAGCATTCCTTGCTGATGAGGACGCCTCTTTTCGACGCTTATGATTATGCCAAAGCCACCGATATATCGATTTAAACAAATCCTCTAACTACCAGTAATACTTTTAGAATATATTCTAAACCCCCTTTGTCACTAATTGATTGAATGAAGCTACCCCACTTTGATAGTGATGTACGATGTCGGACATATTTTCGGGACGTTTTCAGAAATGATGATACTGTGATGTCGGTATCGACCCAACAACCGAGTTTTATCTGCTGGGAGACAGTCTGTCTGGAAGGCTCACTTAGCTGGCAAAATGTTAAACTTTACGACCTTGCTCTTGCGTAGAAATCACTTCAAGGCGCTATTAAAACCCCCAATTTCACCAGAAGTTTACCCATAATAAATATCCAGTATGAACTCCAAGCCAAATATGAGAAATTTTCTGAAGTTCCTAACCCAGGATGCCCTTAACGCCTATCTCTTTAACGCTCTCAAGCTATATGACGCATGTAATAAGATTTCGGCCTTTACTTTCTTCGAACCAATCATTCATTCGTTCTCAACCAATGCCAAACTGTCTGGCATCCAAGACGCCAGGTCTCAGCAGTATTCAATCCCTCGCTAACATCGAGCAGGCTCCGAAACCTTCAGTCTTCAAAAATAGCAGAACAGAACAACCAAGCCATCCTCCTCTAGATATTGCTCCAGAACTTTTGTATGGACTCAAACTCACAATTTTCTAGTTCAAAGTTGCATTATCATAAGGTATCTGGTCCTTTTAGATTCTCACCCAAACCCAAAAAGATAGGGAACAGCACCAGATCAAAGGGTTTCGGTCATGCTGAGGTTATCTTTGACATGTGCATTCTACCTATACAGCTACGCCGTGTCTCGACATTTATTGGACTCTCCTTTGAAGAAAGACTCAATATCGTTACAATACGGAAAGGTTGTCGAAACTGCCTCGATCCTGAATAAATCCATAGTTCTTAAGAGAGACAAGCGCAAGTCTTGTTGGAAATGCCGTATTTATGAAGTAAGCCATCACGGGAAAACCAACAATGTACCAGCCAATGAATGGGTCAGCTTCAATCTATTTGTTAGCTTGTCTAAAGCTGGATTACTTGCCAGGAAATATTAGAGATAGGCTAAGATGATTTTAGTTGGGGTTCGGTCAATCATCTTAGAATAATATCTACGGTCAACAAAAACTCTCTTCTGAACATTAGAGATAGGCGTCTTGTTTGTCTAAAGAAACTGTGGCAGACAAACAGCTGTGGCAGCTCGTGCCTTCATTGCAAACCGTGACGGAAGAAATCTTCCAGTACGACTCTACTTCATTCCTGGAGCTACTGTAAATTTATAAGTACTAAGTGAGTAGGTAGAGCGAGTGTTAAAGTACGTACTCTAAATCTGTTTTTTTTCTGGCATCGCAGTCAATTCACCCTGAGGAATATAAGGCGCGGTAAGACATGCAATTTTGTCAAAGAGTTTACGATAAATTTCGTCGAACTGATACTCTCGACTCCTTTTTCTGCTAACTCCTGGAAGTCGATGTAATAGTGGCTGCAGATATTGATCCAAAGAGTAGAATCGGGCTTCCTTACATTGTTTGACTCCATAATCATGGGTGCATTTCATACATCAATCACATCATGCACAATCTATGTTTACAGCCCTATACGTGCGTATCCTCCCAACTGGAAGCCTTCTGGCAAACAAAATAACCCATTGGCGTCCTAGTACAATCTCCAGAGGATGCCTACTGCAAGATACATTTTGTTCGCACCTTCAGGACAACCTCTGATGAAACGTCAGACCGCTATTTACCTTTGGAAATAGATAAATGAACAGAGATCTATATGTAGCTAGCAAACGGCTTGCGGTTCTCAAGATAATTTTATAAAAAGTTCGAAGCTTCATAATAAATATAAAGTTTCCAGAATTTTGTGAGGAAAGATGAGGACCTTCAAAATGTGCTAAATAAAAAGAGCTTGGTCTTGTGTTATTTCTTATTTTGGAATAATGGAGAAGAAGTTGCTTGAAATCATTACTGGTTCTTTCAAGTACTCTGATACCTACCTAAGCTTGCTAGCAAAACTTCATCTTATAGCCATGAACTTCCACATAATTCCCATTGCAGTTATGACAGATATCATCAGATCAGTACAAGATATCAGTACCCAGAGAGGCTTTCACAAGTTAGAAATTAGCAAAATATCTATATATGTAATTTATCTAGTTCTTTCCTCTAATGGAACTCAAAAATATGTTATGTTTATCGCATGGCTCTCTTCATTACTGTATACGATCTTAATCCCACTTCTCCGGGAATGCATTTCTTATCCTAATGAAAAATCTGCAATATCTGTGTTAGTTCTGAGAATCCCACACATTCACATCGTGCACGTGAGACTGAAATTTCTCTAATAAGCATTTGAACTCATATAAAAATTTCTAAAACTCTTTCCGGTTCTGCAAGACTAAATAGCATTCAGTCATTTATCACTCGAAATATCTAGTTTTTGCTTAGTAACTACGCCTTATTCTTGCTACCCATACTTATCGATAGTTTATTTCCACAGCCTTGGAACCATTATCATTTCTTAAAACCTCACAACTTTCAATCAACAATGAATCATAAATACTGATTAGTAATATTTAAAATTCAAACTTCAGAAATTCAAATCAACACCAATAAACTTTTTATAAATAAATAAAAAAAGTCTTAAACAAATCTGAAATATCAGCAATAACCTTGCACATAATAAACAACATATAAATGTATAAATATATTTATTTCTTAAAAGTCTCACAGGAACTACGAAAAATTAGCGAATTCCAGATTCATATTTCAAGTTACATTTAATGATGTGCTTAACCTACTCTTAAGTATTTTTGACTTTTTATATATACATAACTTGAATATATTGTATAACATTTGTAATTCATAAAATTATATCAGTATTTATGATAAGAGAACGGCTTAAGTTTATGTAATAATTGTGACTTCATACTGTAAAATTGTTCTAAACAAATTACGGATTTCTGGTAAAATTCCTCTTCTATTCAATCAAATATACTCAAAAGATGATTTACCACAGATTTAAGTAAATTTAAGTCTTAATCTTCTTTAAACTGTAATAAATATTTACTGTATTGTTAATAATTACCGCGTTATGATATCACTTTCCCACAAGCTCTTGCAACTCAACAGACTGTGAGGAATGGCGAATGGGGAATGTAATGTTGCCAATTATATGGCCAAGAAGACTCCACTCACCATTTTTAGCGCTGATAACACTGTCAATAGCACTCCTAATGACGTTTTTTGTCATTAATTAGTCGTTTCTCTTTGACAGCCCAAGATATAATACATATATCAATAAAAATTAATGATAATAGTAAATAAAATAATTTTTCTTTAGAAAATATGAGTTTTGAACTTAATTAGATTCAATTTATAGTGTTTTTTTTTGTTTATTTAGAATACCCATAGTTATGAAAGAGCACAATTTTTTTTTTCTCCCTCCAATGTGTCTTTTCTCTAGCAGCCATAACAAATGTATACTGGAACCGACTAGATTTATGTACAAAGATAATGATGCAATTATATTAGGGCTTTAATGATGATGTGAATGGGGAATAAGGATTTAGAAGGAACAGACGTTAGCTCGGTAATTAGAAGCAAGAGATGGCACTAAAAAGCTGTTCCATCCGAGCAATGGTCGCTTCGAGGTGTGGGAATTAGACACAGCTGTATCCCCCTCGCCTGTAGGGGTTGAGGTTGAGAGTGGAGCCACGCCCCTTCCGTTGATCCGCCAATCACAGGCATGTAGCTAGTTTAGCTCCGCCCCCTTTTTTTTTGGCCAAACCCAGAAGCTGACCACGCCCAAAGCGCGACACCTCTGTCCCAGTAGTCGGCGAGATGGGCCCCCCTGACACCTCGGACACGCCTAGGCAGCAGCTAACGTCATTCTCGATAGAGACGCTCCTCGGTCCCAGGCGGTCTCCTTCTGCAGGTAAGCATTTTGAAATTTTTAAACTAAAATTAAAATGTATTCCTTAATATAATTACAATGTAAGCCGAAACGTTGGCAGATAATCTTTTAAAAAAATACATTTTTTTTATTTTGTATTTTTTATGGATCTACCTTGACCGAACCCCAACTAAAATCATCTAATAATGTATTCCTTAATATTTGTTTTAAATTTTAATTCTTAATAAATTAAATGTATTTATTGTCTGATTACGCAGTTTAATCCTGAAATGGTCTTAAGAAAAAGAGGGGTAAGTTTTGTTTTTTTTAAACTCGTTTTTTTTTGTGTTTTTTTACAGGTATCTAATTTTTTTTTATAGTACCATCAAAGTCACTGATTTTTTATTCTACTGTGTAACATGATTTTAAATGAAACTGAAACTTTTTAAAGAAATGTGTACGCTAAAATAAGCCTTTTTTAGGATTCATCAAATTGGAACTTTGATAGAAATAGGACACTAAAATCACTAAACTAGGTGATGGAAATTTAATATTTTTATTGGCTTGATCATTTTCACCACTGAGTTCTCATTACCAGATTTAATAAAAGTATTGTACTTCTGAATTGGTAATCTCTGGTTTTCGTGCTGTGTACATTCAGAGGTTTAGAACAAATGTTCAGCACACTACATGCCGTTATAAATTTTGAATAGTTCAAAAAAAGAAAAATTGGATATATAAATATACATTGTGTATGTATATATGATATACGAATTATTGACCAGGTAATCAAATAGAGTTTGTAGGTTATTGAGGATTCAGGTAAAATTATTTTGTACAAATAATTAAGTCTTGGCCAATATTTTGAGAATATATTTTCCCTTCTTTAGGGTTGAAAATACACACAAACAATTTTTCACCAATTTTGATATGATTAGTAATTAAAAAATCAATAAAACTATTTCGTAAGATTTTTCTATTTATCAAACATAAGTAATCTAAACGATTTTATTATAAAATACGTTTTTATTTTAAAATTTCAACTAGCTTACCATGTTCACGTAGGCTTCGACGGTCGTCAGATGTATTTACCGTTTCTTCTTCCGGGTTGGACCATGTCAAGTTGTTGATATTTGCCGAGCTTTCGCACATCATGTGATGGCTTCTTCAGGGCTGAAAAGAGAATGAGAGTTGTAAAAATCCAGGTGGTATATGGTATATAGATTTTTAAATCTCTCTTTTACAACTCTCATTCTCTTTTCAGCCCTGAAGAAGCCATCACATGATGTGCGAAAGCTCGGCAAATATCAACAACTTGACACGGTCCAACCCCGAAGAAGAAACGGTAAATAGCTTACCATGACTGATAAGTTAGTAGTATGACCTAACTTCATATATTGATGTGCAGATGTACAAGGCATATCCGTAACTATTGGACTTAGAAAGTTAACTGAAATTTCAAAATAATAATAAAAATGTTTAGACTACTTATATATAATAAATAGAAAAATCTTACGAAATACTCTTATTGATTTTATAATTATTTATCCAAAATCCTCAATAACCTACAAAGTATATATGTATATGTATATAAAAATCGGTAGCCAATTAATTTATACAAAACTACCATAATAATCTATCCGGAGTGTATGTAAAGACACGCTGACTATTTTGTAACGCCCTATATACACAACTGATGGGCTTGCTTTTATTCCTCTTGCACTATATAAGGCCTGATAAGAAGTTCAATTACTCAATACTAATGATTTTAGAATTTGGAATTATATTGATTTCAAATTTAAGAATTTTAAATTACAATTATAATGAGCACTTAAGTAGATGAAGCTAAATAAGTAGAATATTTAAATACTAAATTTAGTAATTAAAGAGAATTGTAAGATATTTTGGGCAAAGAGTAAATAGTTATTAATATTAGATGATTTTAGTTAGGGTTCGGTCAAGGTAGATCCAAAAAAATAAAAAATTACCGAAAGTGTATTTTTTTTAAAAGATTATCTGCCAACTTCAGGAGAATACAATAATAATTGACAATATTATAATATAGAATTACCATAATCTAATGTGATATCAAAAGTATGAATGTAGAAAGCTATGTAAGAGAATTTAAAAACATGCAGGCAATAACTTATTAAAATAATAATTGAATACAATAAAAACAGTAATTTACCACACCTGCCTGAAGAAGAGAGAGGACAGGACGAAATATAATTTTTCATAAAAACACCGTGGGTGGTGGAATGGTGGGGGGAAGGTAAGAGGCGGAAGGTACAAAGGGAGAGCGGCCTGTTTCAAAAGGGGGCAATAAAAAGGACAAAGGAAAAGAGGAAGGGTATTATTGGGAATAGGTAACTTTGGAATGGGAAAAATGTTTGACAGGTTTATTTAGAAGTAGGGCTAATGGTTTTTGAATGTTGAAAATGTTTGAACAAGTTAAAGAAATTTGTTCTAGTCCATTCTTTCGTTAACTGGATAGTGTTGTAAGTTAATGTGAACGGTTTAAGATAAAAGGCGTTTGTGTTCATTGTGTTCAGGAAAGAATGGTTATGCTCTCGAAGTCAAATGTGTGTTCTTAGCCTTTAGTATCCTTTAGGTATAATTTCACCAGTATCCAGAAAAGGATACTAAAGGATAAGAACACAAATTTGACTTCGAAAACATAACCATTCTTTCCACTGAACTCTATGAACGCAAACGCCTTTTGTCTGAAACCGTTCACATCAACTTACAACACTATCCAGTAACCGACAGAACGGACATAGAACAAATTTCCACAACTTATTCAAACGTTTTCAACATTCTAAAAACCATCAGCCCTCCTTCTCAATAAACCTGTCAAACATTTTTCCCAGTTCCAAAGTTACTTATTCCCAATAATGCCCTTCCTTTTTTCCTTTGTCCTTTTTATTGCCCCCTTTTGAAACAGGCCGCTCTCCCTTTGTACCTTCCGCCTTGTACCTTCTCCCCCACCCTTCCACCTCCCACGTTGTTTGTCTGAAAAATTATATTCCTCAGTTATGGAAATGTGAACTTAGGGACGGCCTGTCCTCTCTCTTGTCTTTATGATAGACAGGTGTGGTAAATTAATGTTTTAATGTTATTCAATTATTTTTTAGTAAGTTGTTGTCTGCAAGTTTTTCAAATTCTCTTACATAGCTTTCTACATTCGTACTTTTGATATCACATTACATTATAGTAATTCTGTATTATAATGTTGTAAATTATTATTGTATTCTCGTGACATTTTATTGTAGCCCTGAAGATGGCTTACAATGCCAGCCGAAACGTTGGCAGATAATCTTTTTAAAAAAATACACTTTTTTTAAATTTGTATTTTTTTGGATCTTCCTTGACCGAACGCCAACTAAAACCATCTAATAGTAATATCTACGGTCAAACAACTCTCCTTTTGAATCTACTAATACTCTCTACCGTCAAAAACTCTCCATTTGAAATTAGATTTTACATTCTGTGCTCTTTTGGCCTTTCAAGATAACTTTAGTCATATATTCTCATTTATATCCCCTTTAATGTAAGGTTATTTAACAACCTTCGTAGTTAAAGCTGCGCTTTCGTTTGATATGATTGTGTTATTAGTTACTTTGTATTATTAAAAATATTTTTAAAACCAGGAGTAAGGTTTACATTACATGGTTTGAATTCCTCCCCTGTATGACGCCCCTATGCTTGGATTACCATACATACCCTTTAATCAGAGGTGCTCACAATAAAACAAGATAGAAGGGTTATCCTTGAAATTTTTAAGTTATATAGTAATATATATA
>KZ807481.1:63484-86128 GCA_000696205.2 Oncopeltus fasciatus | reverse complement strand
TATATATATATATATACAGACTTCGTTTTGCCAAATTTTTATTTTTTTTTTTAGGGCGTTGCTGGCCCTAAGCAAACATTAATGTTGCATTATCACACGATTTAAATAGTGCTTTTAACGAAATTTACGGCCTTCAAATAAAAATTCATGGAATATTGATCACAAAGTCTATCTGTCCCAGCCAGGAATCGAACCTAAATCTCCTGCTATCCGGGCCGGTGCACTTACCAGTTATGCTACCAGGACACGCTAGATATCTCATTAAATTCCCTCTACACTTTTTTTAAATTCTATTCCCTCTCATTAATTGTTTAAAATTTACGTGGGATAAAAAACCACAACCAAATAAAATATATATTGATCACAAAGTTTTTTCACAGAATAATTTACATATGGTGTAGATATGGGCTCAGTCAAAAAAGAAACACATGTATTTAAGGCAAATTGGAAATGAAAATTTGATTTTGCCACGCCCCTCCGCCCGTAGAACGCAAATTAAGAATCAGACTTCACAGTGTCACCCGCCTGAATATTCTGAGGATTCCCTGAAAATTTCATCAAAATCGGGCCAGCCGTTTTAAAGTCCATACGTTACATACATACACACATCCTATTTTATATACATACATTTATTTTTTCAAATTAAAGTATAAAGCAAGTGATATGAAATATTTATACTTGAACGAAAGCATTGTTCTAACATAATCTGAACAGAACGTCTTTAAGAACTATTTTGTCTTCATACACATTAAGTTCAAGATGTATTAGAATAAAGGAATGCCTCTTTATATTATACTGTTGAAAAACAAAGAGTAAATTTGTCTTTCTAGAGGGATAGCAATGGAGACAAACGCCCGTTAAATGGCGTTCGTGACATTACCCCGGCTACACGGAATGGGAGTTATGTCGGCCGTATAAACAATCCCCCCCGGGAGATGGGACAGTCCCGCTCGTAAAGTGGTTAGGACCTGGAAGAACAGTCAGGATCGAGAGGATTAAAATAAACGGAGAGCTGAGTGTAATGGGCAAGCACCATGAATCTCTTCTGCCGGGTTGGCGGAGCGGCATTTGTCAGCCGAATTAGTCTCTCCCCTCCACTCCTAATTATTCAGGAGGCAGTATATCTTCCAGGAGGCGGCCATGTTATTTTAGAACTAAGGACATGTGTATGTCGGCTGGGCATCTGTTCGGTGAGCAGGAAGCGCTCGGATAGCTGGGTCCAATCTGCCTCTGATATGACTAGGAAGAGGATTTTAAATCCCTTTTTACCATTGGCTATACCTTGGATATAATGTTCTGCAATAGTCTCTCACACTTATACTTATATGTTTTAATTTTACAAATTTCCGCCAGGCTGGAACTACCGAATTTCTCACGTTCCATTAATGATAGACTCTAAGAACTATTAATGAGAAATCATAAACCTACAATGACAATTAAGTGGATATTAATAAAGACTAGCTTTTAGTAAACTGGGAATAAAAGGTTAGAGGATGAGCATCTAACTCAGCCTTAAAATATATTCCTTATTGTCAATCATAAATGAAAAATTATGGATACAAAATTAGAGAATCATATTTTACATATATTATTTTCAAACATTTTGTCATAATAATGATAATAAAGAGAAAAATAATTTTAAACAATTTAAATAGAATATATATAAGTCGTCGACAATCATGAATTTCTCAAGCCTTTTACCTATAGGAGCTTACAATTATTACCGCTTGGAGCGTTGAGTCAATCGATCGCAACAGTTAAATGTAAAAAATCAGTTGTTATCAATAATATACTAAAAGTGATCTATCTACTATCAAACTTTATCGTGAAATAAACTTATTTAACTTTTGAGGGAATAAAAGAATCTTTTAGACCCACCTTAAACCATTCTTTATTTAAAAAGCTTGTCACACTTCAGGCATCCAAAGTAAATCGGTAAATAATTCAACCTATTGTCATCACCTTGCAGTGGAATAGGTTAAGCATGAATAGACTCCCTTTTATAAAAGTGTGATATATATTTTAAATAAAGAGTTTATTGTAATGTTAAACTTAATATTATAATAACCTGTTTATTTAAAATATAGCTACATGATCCTTTTATTTACCCAAAGTAAAAAAAAAAAAAAATGTTCATCATTTGCTTGGAAGCGTTAAATTTGAGCCTGCGGTATAAAAAAAACCACACATAAACATGCGAAATAATAGATAGTTTTAAAATATAAAATAAAATACTATTTTAAGTTATAAACCTAGAATCATTAAACTATTATTGATAATATTTTATTTCAATTGATATGTACATTGTACACTAGAAGTTTTAGTATATTGACAGGATTAGCAATCAGAGAAAAACATGAAATTCCTCACCAAAAAATAATTAAAATTAAAAAATAAAACATTCCCAGGCTGACCCAAACACACAACATATTCTTCAAAATTATTCAATTTGTCAGTAAAAAAGTTTTCCAAAAAGTGATCTGTTATAAATTATTATAATATAAATGATATAAATTTTCTTCATGGAATGTGAAAGATAATTGTTTTGATCTTTTCACAAATCCTTAAAATAATTACTTTTTGGTAGACATTGGATGAGGGAAAGGCAGGGTTTAAGGGAGACCAAAATTTAGAATTCCTTAAAGATAGAGAAAAACAGGTTCTAATTTTCATAGATTTTTCCGGACTTGACCATGTTGAAAAGTTGTTTCTTGCCGAACTGTCGCACATTCTGTGATGGCTTTTTCAGGGCTGAATGTAGCCATTCAGCAGCTAAGAAGCCAACCCATGATGAACGGAAGCTCGGCAGCTGAATCTCCATTCAGCCCTGAAGAAGCCTTCGCAGGATGTGCGAAAGCTCGGCAAAAAGCAACTTTTCGACACGATGAAGCACGAACACTTAAACATATTTATGGAGACAGAAGTGAACAGATACTGTATATCTTACATCATTTTATCCTTTGCGTCGTCGAAGCTCTCAGAAACAAAGTATAAGGGCTGATATTCAGTAATGGGATACTTCTGGAGGGCGGTCACTTCTGGGTCAAAGGGCTTCAGCTCCGGCTTGTCGCTGAGACAGTACTGGAGTTCTCCAAAAGATGACAGCAGGCCAGCACCNTAAAATTTACGTGGGATTAAATATCACAACAAAAATAATATTTATAAAATTATAAATAACCTTTTTTTTTAAATAAAAAAAAAAAATAAGATATGCATTTCTAATGACCTAGAAGAGTTAAGCGCCTTTCCCCTCTCCTTTCCAGCCAGTTAAGAGTTAGTCTCAACAACATAAACTCTTTTTTTATTTTTCACTTTGTAATAAAAAATTGGGACTGTTTTTATTTAATTTTTTTTTCTTACGTTTTTGCTAAAAGGTCTAAAAATATCTGAACTTTAATTAAACATGGAACATCTGTTTGTTTATTTTTAGCTAAACATGATATAAAGCGTAGTTAGTGTGGTTTTAAGAGTACAAGAAAAACTAGCATGCAAGAAAACTAGTGTTTTTTCTTTTTTTGGGAAGATTTTTTTTTTTTAGGCCATACTCACTTTAAATAATTTAATAACATAATAAATAATTCATGAGTTTATAAATAAGCATTTCATAAGGGAAAATAATTTAAAGTATAACCTCAGGAGGAGAAGATAAAACTCAGAACAGGAATATTTCCCGTCACATATATCAAAATGTTGGCTATTTTTGTACAAGTCTGTGGCCTTACTTCTTATTGGTCCAATTAGAGCTAAGCTTTTCCCCTCTCTTAATTTATTTATTAAATTTAGCAAACAGCCTTTCTTAATATTTATTTACTGTGTTTAATTATTTACACAGTTTAAGAACAAAATTATAACGAAATAGTTATCCTCTTCGGGAGTTGGTTTGAATCCCGGTCAAGTGCGTGTAGTATGGTTACTTTGTTTTATGAGGTCCTTTAGTTAAGAACATCTTAGATAATTCGCCTGATTGATCTGTGAAAATTTTTTTATTTATTGTGTAAGCCTCCTTTTCAACCACTTTGGGGCATGGAGGGAGGGGCTATCTATCAGGTTGCCATCCCATTCTAAACACCCATGGCTCAGGACAAGATTTTATTTATAAATAAATGACTTGGCGGGATTTGAACTCGCAGCGTCAGGATTTCGAGACCCCTGAGCTACCCTGGCGCCTCCGACACAAATTCGATCTTCCTTGTATGAAATTTGTCCATTAGAAATCTTATTGGGACCGGTGGCGAGCTAAAAATCACTTCTGTCAGCTACATCTCCTTTTACTTCTCCGTGCACTTCCCTCCTTCCTTCACAAAACTCACTGAAATCTGAGGGAAAAAACACTTAATACAAAAAATAAATACACAAATAACTATATAAAGGTGAAACTATTAATACAAATTAACAAAAACCTTGAATAGGCTAATGTAAAGTAATTCAAACAGCTTAAATGTAAAAATTAAATATACCTTTAAACGATGATTTTAATACTTATAAATGAAAATTTTCATTTAAATGAAAATTTCGGTTGCAGGAGCTTGTGCCATGAATTTCACACACATTCATTTGGCCATTATGTCAGCACATTTTTTTTTGCATCTGACAGATGTCGAGACTTGGAAGACATAAAACATATGACCCAAAAAATTATATACATGTATAATAATAGTAATGTAATAATCCCCCTATATCAAAGTTTACCGAAAAGTCACTCGCTCCCCAAAATTTTTTGTGTATGATATGAATTTTTTTATATGTTTATATGTTTTGGGCGTCGTCTAAACGCTATTAATACGGTTTTTTCAGTGTTCTCTTAAACTAAAATCTGTCTCCTACGTAAATAAAATAATTTATTAGAACATTTGTAGTTAATATGTTCTATGTAAGCAAATTCTTTTATATATTGACTATATCTGTTAAGATGGTAGAAAGAGTTGGCTAGCATTTACACATTTAGAATTTGCATTATTTAAAAGAATATTATACAAATATAAATTGCCTTTTACCACAAGTTTTTAGATTTTTGTTACATTAAAATTTTATAAACCTTTCTACAATATTAAAAAAATATATTAGTTCGTAAGTAAACAGATAAATATAAATACATGCATAAATAAATGTCGGTTGTGTCCACTTACACGACTACTCAAACACTATTGGTTTAATGCGATCTATATTCAAGTCTTGATTTCATTTAATTAATTAACTTTGATCTATTCGAGTAGAAAATATTTTGGAAAAGCACATGTAATATACAACTCAGGAAATCACGATTTGTGGTTTATATATCTATTCAATAAACATTTTAAACATACACTTTATTCGCTTTATCAAGATCAATGGAGCAGTCTACCTTTTTATTAATATATTTATTAATTATATTTATATAAAACATTTTGAAATTTCATTTCATAGGAATAAAATAACAAGTAATATATTAAATATCATTGTACGAGGAGATAAAATGTCCAGTGACGCCACTCCTTACATACTCTATTAGAATTAAATGTTTTTCGGATATCAAGCAAACAGTGTTGGGCAGAAGTTAACTGCATTTGAAAGTTAAAAATAGCATTTCCTGTTCTAACTACAAGCTAAGTGTTACATTGGGAAATTAAGAACAAGCAGTTAATAGTTAATGGGTTGTGGCTATTATTCCAACTATTAGTTGGTAATTAAGAATAATTTAATTGTAACCTAGTCATTAGAAAAATGTTTATAACTACCGATTACAAAAATAGTTAAAGTGTTAACTAAGAATGGTTAAGACTCAGCTTAATATTAGTCTGTGATAAATATGGCTTCAATCTTTCAAATTTACTTGATTAATAGAAATTGTTAATGCTTGAAAAAATTTGTATTTTGAAGTTTGCAAACTTTAAATGAATGATTTCGTCATATATGATGTTTCTGATAAAGTGGGAATAAATAATAATAATAGAATAAAAATTAATTTCAAGAAGAATTTTTTAGAACTTTTGAATCTTATCAAAATTGAAAAATTATTTGAGTATATAAGCATAGATGTCATTAAGTGGCAATGATGACACAATGCGGTCAGCATTAAATAGATAGTCATTGCTTGATATCTTGAAGGATACGATTACTATTCTATTTATTTGAACAGGAGCCTGAAAAACACATCTTTAAATAAATTATCAGAAAATAGAATCCTTTATGTGACGTTAAGTACGCGGATTTTATTTTAAAGAGATATTTCAATATGATTTAAGCTGTTTTAATTTGCGTTTACAATATTAGAACATATATATTTTTTCCCTGCCAGCTTACAGCGGTAAGCGAGGGTAGAGCTGTCTCGTAAAGAGGTGGGACTCCACCGCTCATTAGGGGGAAATTTACCGTCGCCATCTTGGCGGAAGGCCAACCTCTGAGCGTTGACATCCGCCGGCCCCACACCTCTTTGACACAAACACTTCTTTGATGGCCATCAGATGGCGTTTAAGCTCTCCGGGGCGAGCTAAAAGGTGATGCACACTCCTCGGGTAAGGGTTTTAGGTCTCGAGAGGAACTAGATACCTTTACTGAAATTCTCGAAGGATTCGACTGTAAAAGGCATCTGAGCTAAATTGGTCTCAGGCTGCCATGTCCCCAGGAGACCGTAAGTCGGCGGAAAAGGTAGAACACTCAGATATATTATGTGAGATGGTGATTGCTATTGGACTGCAATGGAGATTGCTATGCTATGGAGATTGCTATGGTACTGCTATGGTACTGCTATGGAGTGCTATGGAGATTGCTATGCTATGGGGATTGCTATGGAGATAGCCACTTAGGGTCATGGAAGGAGTGGCTATCTCCAGATCGCCATCCCATTTTAAACGACCATGGCTCAGAACAAGCTTTTGCTAATAAATAAATGATTCCCCTGGGCGGGATTCGAACCCGCAGCGCCAAGATTGCGAGACCCGAACGGATTCCATGAACTAACCTGGTGCCCCTACCTGTAAGTTCGATGTACTTATTGACCCACCTATCAGTGACAGTGTTTGCAATCCTATGGATCCATAGATAATGGTGCTTCTGCTTGTGGTAACAACAAGTGGTAACAAAACAGAATCAAGTGTTAGTGGAACAAGAGCCATTCGCTTCTCCCAGTATACTCCATCTCCCATACGGCAGCTTAAATGAATGTAAAGTTCTCTAATTGTTGGAATTCAATAACTGGGATTCTCTCCAATCTAACTTACATAACATGTTGAAGAGTAAAGGGTTATTATGACTACCAATGAATATAGAACTATCATACCTTCTATTATCCGTCTTCATTGGTCTCTGCAAACCATCTTCTGTTGGCGAGCACTTTCGGACATTGTCAATCTTCCTGTCACTGTCTGTATTCAACTTTCGGAACACTTTGAACACCTCAACAAAGGAGATTACAATTAATCCCTGCTACAACTAATATCTGAAATAATGGACACCGAACCTTATAACTCTCGCGTTTGACAGACCTTATCGCCGACAAAGCGACCGTTATAACTAAACGACCCTTATACCTGACGCATCTGACCAACCTACAGAATACAAACGTAGTTGAATACAGACAGTGACAATGAACACATGTATTCGGCCACGAAGATGGAAAATGTCCGAAAGCGCCCGCCAACAGAAGATGGTTTGCAGAAACCAATGAAGACGGATAATAGAACGTATGATGTTGAAGACTAAGTTAGAAGATTTCGTAGTAAAGCAGGACAAACTTCCTTTAAGAACACGAAAAAGAATAAAAGAATGTCGAGAACGACAACTCCTAAATAGAGGTGATAATTAAATGATTGAGTGCAGTTGGGTCACGTCACCATTTTTAATTTATTACACCCACATTTCATATTTATTTCTTTAACCAAAAAACGTTATGTTTTTATTTATAACAATAAAGTATATTTCTCGTTAGGGGATCTAGCAATTCACCTTAGCCCCGACATAACTTTTAAACAATGTCTTCCATTTATTGCCGACCCTAATTAAAATATGCTGAAAATATATATTTTTATTCATATATAAAATCTTAAATATATCTTCCATTTTATTGTGATTATATTTTTGTAATAAATATTTTAGCCATGGTTCTTACTTGAACAAAAAAAATTTTAGATTCACAAAATTTTATTGACTCCACTCAATTAACTGAAAGACANTATATATATATAGTATTCATTTTTATAATAATTTTAATATTTACATAAACAATCCAATATCCTGAGAATAATTGCTAATGCTCCCTATTACGCATCTAATTCATCCCTTCACTTTGATGTTAATATCCCTTTTGTTCAAGACTTAATTTCTCCCCGCTCCAGCCTTTTCCACAGTAAACTGCCATATCATCCTAATCCACTAGCTAAACTAAACTAAACGCTTTTACATTTTAACTGCTAATTATTCAGTTTATATCGGTTTTTTTAGTATAATAATATAGTTATTTTTTATTGTTGCGTTACCAAGACTTTACATATATATTTTCTTCCCACAAAGCTTTTAATAAAAAAAAATATCGTGTTTAAATATATTCATGATTTTTCGTTGGTAATTTAGAATGTTTATGAAGAATTTTTTAAAATATAAATTTGCTCTGATAGATCTAATACCAAGTTATGCGATCCTACATCAGAATGTACTATTTTAGGATATTTATTAAAATGTAAATAAAGTGTACCCTTACAGTTTTGGTAAAAATAAAAAACCAGACGTGTATTTAAACTAAATTTTGTATAGTCCAAATGATTTAAAGTTTGATGAGTACGCAGGAATATATATCTATATATACCATTCAAAGAAAAAACAAACAGATATGATTCTATAGTAGAAAGAATGATTAGAATAGAACCAAGGGTAAGCCCAAAAATTTTACTGGGGTCAATGGCCATTAGGTTTCGACGCCTATAAAAGTTTAAAAAAATAATTTAAAAAAAAAGAGGAAAAAGAATATTGCTAGTAGCATATCGATTATTCATATGATTGATAAGTTATGTATATTAGATTGTTAAAGGAACTTGAAGAAAATGAATTTTTTTTTATTTTTATAAAATAATTTTCTTCTTTGCTCTTATTTATAATCTGCCGGGATCTAAGCTGAAATTCAAATCCTCCATTAGGAATATGTCGATGACATATTGGATGACAAATGACCTTTTCGGCATTTTACAGCTGGGATCCTGCACTCAGAGTAATTTGGGTGGAATTTCTGTTTTTGGCAGAGTTGCTAATTGTCTTCGGACAAATGTTGGCACGTTTGGAGAGTATCTTTGGACTGTGATTTTGGTGGACAAGAACTGCCCAGACTAATGACCGCGTCTCAACATTTTCAGCTTCTTACTTTCGTCGAAAAAAAAAACATATGTTACAGTCGTCAATCTTTTCGTAACTAATGCAAAAATGGATTTTTCCGAGTGGGTCTAGTTGCATATGCCGCAGAAAGGCGATATGTGCTGGGTTATATATTAAAATATATATTTTTTTATAAAGTGTTAGCCTCCTTTTCAACCACTTAAGTAATGGAGAGAGGGGCTATCTACAGGTTACTATCCATTCTAAACATCTATTGCTCAAGACAAGCTTTTATTTATCGATTAAAGCTTGTACTGGTTAGGTTTCGAACCCACAGAACCAGGATTGCGAGACCTGAACGGACATTATGAGCTACCTTTCAAAAAATTCAAATTAAATTCAAGTTAAGTTGCAATTAAACAAAGAAAATTCCTAAGCTTTACAGAATATAATGAGAGAATATAGTTCAAATTATATAAGAGATGCATCAACGACCTATCATTAATATGTTTCAAACGAATATAACCTTCCTAACTAGCCCAGGACACCAGTTGCTTATTTCAATGAATGAAAAGAAGGATATAGGGTGGCAATATTGTTGAATCTTTTTGATGTAATTAATTACCTTTAAAAATAATTGTAAATAAAATTATTAGGTTTGGAACTGATCCCAGGATCATTGCTGCAAACCTTATATTTGCATATTATAAATTATTATAATTGGGACATTGCTGAGATAAGTGTTACGGCGATCAGGTATTCAGTGGTGCATTGATGAGCGCGGTGGCCGAGAGATGTCCTCCAGACACTGCTATTCCGAACAACTCCTCTAGACTGTCACCTCGCCATTGATCCGGCCTCTTCTTAATGACTGTCCGTCCTGGCAGTACTCCAGGCTAAATCTCCTTACCCCGACCGTTCAGGGGCTAATTTCTGGCGTCTTCGAGCTTGTCCTCTGTCTCCAAGGAGGTCCTTTATCCGTCTTCAAAGGATTCCCGCATTCAACTGTATTTAGTTCTGATAGTAATAGAGTCTTGGGATGGGCACGCGAGCGCACTACATATACATGTGTATATGTAGCAACATACTTGGCGTTTGTGATTCCCACCATTGCAGCATTATTAAATACTAGTAGATTAAAGCAAAATTATGTTGACAATTAGAAGGACAAAATGTTGGCACATTTGGAGAAAATGTGAGAATTCATGGCTACCTCACTGGACACTCAACTAAGAGCTTCTAATTGAATAGTCTATATAATAAGTATGGTCCTTATTGTACATATCCTACATCCTATAAATATATATATATANGTATGGTTTTCAAATTTTAAATTAGTTATATATATATATATATACACACATATATAACATCTTCAGTTGGCTGTACTGGGAAATCTATAATCGCCTATATCTATACTCATGTGCCCTGACTTAAGAGGTTTATATTTTCTTCCTTCACCCTGATATAGGGACACATGATCCGTGTTAGTTTTTCCAGAAACAGAGCGGTCGATCTTATTCTCAACCTTCATTAGCTTCGGAGGACCTGTAATATTCCACAGGGGTACATGAGTCGTTATTATATATAAGTCGTCACTACGACCAGGTACCAGCGCGCGTTCCTATATCGGAACCTATATCGGAACTCTAGAGTACCGATTATAGCGTTCTCTAAGGAGCAACTGTGATATTAACACGCACGCACGCACGCACACACGTTTGTCTGTACGGGTCCAAGCGTTCAAAATTTTCATAAGAATGAAATCAAAATTGTATTTTAGCTACATCATAACTGCCATTAATTCGATGTTCTGTCCAGATAATCAACATGATACAGAGTATGAGTTTGCTATAATATAAAGATCCAAGGGTTAACGAGGGGAAGGAAAAATATTTAAAAAAAAGAAGAAAAAAAAAAGATTTAGCATGCTACAAAAATCTATAAATAGATTGCTTATAATTTTTCTTTAACAAATCATATTCTGATTCCAGCCAAACAAAGAAATAGTTTATCTCCTTCCTACCTAAATATAAGATAATTAATATTCGCAAGTATTTAGCTATTATTGAAAATGAGCTTGTTAAACATGTCTTAAGACTAACCATGGACTGAGCCGTCCTTAGAATATTTTCACATCTTTGGATTACTAATACTATGTAGATATGTACTGTAGGAAATTAAATTTATCCATTATTATCTTCAATTGACAATGACAGGTTTTTCAGAGTTATCCCTCATATCAACAATTGCATACACACATCATTTCTGTACATCTTCTTGAAACACTCCCATTTCCTTTTCATAATTGGGAGGGATCTCAATATTCCAACTTCTTGGCATTGATTGCTTCACATAAATTCTCATGCGCAGATGGCGAGCGCGAGAGACGGAAGAGACCCAGGACGGCGTTCACTGCCTCGCAGATCCGCGCCTTGGAGGCAGAGTTCGAGGCCAACAAATACCTCTCGGTCTCCAAGAGGGGCGAGCTGTCGAGGTCCCTGAAGCTCACCGAGACACAGGTAACTCTCTAAAACATAATATATTTTAAACATTTCGCGGCTGATAAATACCTGTATCTTCTTCCACAGTGTTAGAGTCATCGTATATATCATTGATTATTACGTAATTAGCAGAAATAAAATCTTCCATTTCATGTTCTGTGTAAATTTATTCTTCATTCACTTTAATTATCCTGTATAACGAAAAATTTGGAGCGAGATGGTAAAGCGAATATCCTTTACTTGATTATGCGCGGTTTAATGTGGTAATAGTTTGTAGGCAAGAAATTGGATTAAGAACTGTTGCAAGAGATATGATTAAGAAGGTACATTCTCCAAAGGAAACTGACAAGACTCCTAAGTGTTATTAACAGGAAGATTGCAAACAATCGACTTAATATAGCGATCAGTAAGTATATGTCCATCATGTTTTCTACTGAGAACTATGTAGAGGAACTGGAGACAACTGTCAGATTAACATTCAATAGTAAATCTGAGACGGGGTGAGTATCATTTGAAATATTCTAATATCTAGAATATTTTATCGGGAGGGAGGAATAATTAAAGACCATTCACATATTCCTTGGCGAATACGATATCCTTGGGAAACCGAAGAAGAATAGCGTTGAGAAGTAGCTTTAGAGTAAATTTAGCAGTAATATAGGGTAGGTTATTACCCATGACAATATTTGATTGAAAAACATGTCCCGAGAAGTAACGAAACTAGAATTACTTCAGAGAGAAAGGGAATCATGGTACCTCAAGATAGATAAGGTGCTGTGGCTTTCTGTAATACAATTTGCTATCTAACTTTCATCAGCGACCTGAATGAATGTATAGTCTTTATTTTGTGGGAGAATTATAAAGACTGCAATGTAAATGTATAGGAATTGGTAATAGAGCAATTAAATTTAATGAAAATAACAGAATAATCAATGCATAATATTAAATACCTCAGCACTGAAATATATAACAATAATAAATTAACTAATATTTAAATTCTGAATAATGAAAATAACTTTAGACTATATACAATTTAAATTAAGTAAATTCTAAGATTTAATAAATTATATTTTGAATAGTATTACTGTTGTTTAAAGAAAAATATTACTGCCCTATATAAGCTTTCTCGGAGAGTAATAGTGAAAACTACGAGCAGTGACCCATAGGGAAGCGGGTTCGCAGCTATATTTTGTCAAATTTCCTTCCATGCTACACGATCTTTTGCTGTTTTCCACCAAATTGGTTAAGCAAACTTTTTATACTGTCGCTCCATCTTTGGCTATGTCTGCCTCTACACCTTTAGCCACAGGGTGTTCTTTCTGTGACTGCATACATCCATCTGTTATCATTATATGGTAGAAAATGACCAGACCGCTTCCTGTTTTGTTCCCTAGTGGAGTAACAACCTGAAGGGCCTTATTAACGGAAGAGCAACCGGAGACGTCACAATAAAGTTGGTTGAAATATGAAGGTTGTGAAGAAATAAGTTCGAAAGAGCCTTTAGTATGTACCTCACTTCATTACACTTATTTTAGGTGCTTTCTGAAGAGAAATTAAATGACCTCTTAGGCTTGAATTTCATTTTTCTTAGATAGTTTCAATATATGACTTCTTTGCAGCCATAAAAATTAGAATTTACAAGTTTTATTAATTTGTCGGGTCTAAATCTTTATAATTTCATATTCCTACTTGACTCTTGTTCAGCACTGGAGTGGTGGGTGATTGCTAGCGATGCAGATGACAGATCCAGAAGAGGTTCTCTGCAAGGTCCATCAAGACAGGGTAGCGATATGAAAACATCAAAAGAATTCAACATTAGTAGTAATGCTCATTCATGAATAAAGAACAGACTAACCCTGAGACAGATCGCCTTGTGGGGAGGAGAGGCGAGCGAGGTGCGTCAATTAAAGGCCAAGCCAGTGGCCATATTTCAGTCTGGTTAGAGGGGTGACATCTGTAGGAGCTGTCAGGTGAATGGCGCCTCCCAATTATCGCTCCAGCAGGTCTCCCCTTACAACAACATATCAGTCAGGCCTTTGGGGATCTTCTGCATCTAGGCACCGTACAGCTTCGGAGGGTACATGGAGGAGGCAGTGGGAACTCCTCAAGAAAATCAGCTGTTTCAAATCATGAAAGTCATTTCAGTTAGATCCTTCAGAATTCACTATCAGGAAATTATTAAAATCCGCTGAATTACTCTTTGTTCGCTTACAAGTTAATAGCTTCATACCAAAACTGGTGTGTCTCAACATTTACTACTTTTACTAAGTTTGTTTTAGCACTAAGATATTAACTTAATCCACTACAAGTGTATTTAGACCCTAATGCATGAATTTTAAGCATAAAAATGTAATGGTTTTAAAGAGATTATCCTATAGTAGTAGTAGATCATTGGAGGGCAATCAACTTCTAGGTTATTACGCCCTATAAATACCCTTTAATATGTTTACTATAAATTAGTTAATAAAAGACTGGAATCAGGATTATTTCGACCACTATAACAACCTAAATTAATGATTATCCTATATTAAGGCAAACTACTCACATTTTATTGAGACGAACCTTCGAAATTACATTCATAAATATATTTATTCTAAGATGATTTTTGTTGGGGTTCGGTCGAGGTAGATCCAAAAAAACACAAATAAAAAAATGTATTTTTTTAATGAAGGATTATCTGCCAACGTTTCGGCTTACATTGTAAGCCATCTTCAGGGCTGTAGAAATACAATGTCATGAGAATACAGTAATATTTGAAATTAGTATAATAGAGAATTATAATATAATGTGATATCAAGAGTATGAAAGTAGAAAACTGTGTAAGACAATTAAAAGTTTATGAAAACAATATTGAAAAAAGAACCAATTTGAAAAAAACATGCAAACCAACAACTAATTGACAAGAAACAATTGAAATATCATTAAAGCAGTAATTTGCCACACCTACCTATCATGAAGATGAGAGAGGACGTCCTGTCCCTAAGTTCACATTTCCATGACTGAACATTATGAATTTGTTTTGAGTTATGAAATAGAAAGGGGAGTGGGGGTAGCAGGTACAAGGCAGGCGGAAGGTGTAAATGGAAAGCGGCCTGTTGCAAGAGAGGGCAATAAAAGGACAAAGGAAAAAAAGGGAAGGGTATTATTGGGAATAAGTGACTTTGGAACTGAGAAAAATGTTTTGACAGGTTTATTGAGACGAAGGGTTGTTGGTTTTTAAAATGTTAAAAATGTTAGAATAAGTTGAGGAAATTTGTTCTATGTCTGTTCTGTCGTTAACTGGATAATGTTGTAAGTTGATGTGAACGGTTTCAGACAAAAGACGTTTGTGTTGGTAGGGTTCAGTGGAAAGAATGGTTAAGCTGTCGAAGTCAAATGTGTGTGCTTCATGAAAAACATGTTTGGTGAGGGCAGTTTTTATTAGTTTATTCTTGATGTCATTTTTATGGTTATTAATTCTGCGGGAAATCGGGTTTTTTGTTTGTCCAATGTAAGAGCCTTGGCAATGTGGTGTGGAACAGGGAATTTTATAGACGACATTAGTTCTGTTAGGAAGGGGGATGGGGTCTTTGAGGATGGTGTAAATAGATTTTAACTTGTTATTGGTGGAAAAAGAAAGCTTGAGGTTGGGAAAAGTTTTTTTGAGGGATTTCTTAATATTTTCAGACAGATTTGGAATATAAGGAAGAGAACGGAAAACAAGGTCGTTATTTTGGGGGAGGGGGATAGTTGGAGAAGAGGAAATGAAAAATTCTTTAAAAAGTTTTTTAATGGTGTGGGTAGGGAAACCATTGGACAGGAGGATGTCAGTAACACGTTTTATATTTTTTCTGTGGAAAGTCTTGTTAGAGAGTGTTAGTGCTCTGTAGATGAGGTTTTTGGCCACATTAATTTTTTGATGATAAGGGTGAGATGAGTTAAAATGGAGGAGACGACCTGAGTAAGTATGTTTAGTATACCAGTCAGTGGAGATGGAACCATTGGTGTTACGGATGATGAGGGTGTCAAGAAAAGGAAGTTGATAATCAGATTCCTTTTCTATGGTAAATTTCAGTCGAGGGTGGTATGAATTAAATGCAGTAAGGATTTGGGGGATTTTTTCGGGATTGAGGATGAGAAAAAGGTCGTCAACATATTTTTTGAGGAAGAAAATGTCATTGTGAAACGGGGGAAGGATAGAGTCGAGGAGGTCGTTAAGGGTGATGTTAGAAATATCGGGAGCAAGGTTATTTCCCATAGCCAGACCGTTAATCTGGTTGTAGTATTTACCTTGGTATAGGAGGTACCCGGAAGTACAACAAAGGGAAAGGGACTCTAGGTAAGCCGACCGGGATAATGTAGTATGGTCACGGATGGTATTCCAATTTTTATCAATTATTTGGAGGGATTTGTCTATAGGAATGTTAGTGAAGAGGGATTCGGCGTCAAAGGAGCAAAGAATGTATCCTTTAGGTATAGTTAAGGAGTCTAGCTGTGTTTTCAGATCAAATGAGTTTTTAATATCGTAATGGTTTTGTCGGCTCAGAATTTGTAAGGATGGAAGGAGAAATTTACTGAGATTAGATGCGGGAGAGTTAATATTGGAGACAATGGGGCGAAGGGGATTATCAGGTTTATGTATTTTGGGAAGGCCGTAACACCTAGGTGCTAAAGAATTGTAAGCAATCAGGTTGTAGTATTTGTATTATAAATATATTTAGTTCGTTGTAAAATATAGAATATAAATATTAGAAAATTAAACTTTAGACCTAGTGAACCTATATATTTTAGTAACTGTATCAATAACGAGAATATTAATAATGGAAGATGTAGTTGGGGTCTGGTCAAGGGTTGATAAAGAATACACAGCTTTCTTTAAAATGTGTTTATAACGGTGAAAATAACCAACCGTACATATTACAAGGAATTTATAAATAACTATGTAAAAAATGTTTTTTACTAATGGCATTTTATGTATTAAATCTTGAACAAGAACATGTGTTGAACATATACAAAAGGGATTTTATATATGACTTTATTGGCTTTGTTATGAAAGGGAATGGGTCAGTAGGGTGAATGTACAAAAATTCTTTACTTTTGGTGGAAAAAGCAAGTTAAGGTTCGTTAAGTTCTACGGAGGGATTTTTCTAGAAAGTTAAGAAGGTCAATTTATAAGCCTCTTCAGTCTAGTTATCCTTTTGCCTCACTAGAATCCTTCTTCACTAAGGGAAATAATTTTACTTCTGATAATTTTTCTATTACTGTCAACAACCTCTTTGACTCTATCCGTACTTATTTTCACCTACGAAATCATTCTTCTCAGAGTTTTGTGGATCTAAGGATCTGTTCCTCTTCCTTATTCCTGAGAAAATCCCCTAAATCCTTACTGCTTTCAACTCACATCACTTACGACTTCGCCATAGAATTAGATAAGAATACTTACTCCCCTTTCTTACTGCTTTATTTATCCGCCGCCTTACTGGGTCCATCTCCACCGACTGGCGAACAAAGAAGACTTACTCAGGCCCATTCCTCCACTTTGACATATACTAAAAATCTCATCCATAGACCATATGCACTCTCCAACAGGCATTCCACAACAAAAAGAGGATGTTTGCGAGGGGCAAAAATCCTCTTCTCTAATGGCTTCCCCATTTATGTAAGAACCTTAGTAATAATTTATTCAGTTCCATCTTCATACCACGTCCCTCTCCAAAATAATAAATCTAATTTTCGCTCCCTCCTTTATATCCTAAACATTTGTGAAAAAATTAAGAAATATCTCAGTAAACTTTCCTAAAACTTAAAGTTATTTTTTCTAATAATAACAAACTTATATCTATGGCCATCTGTCTTAAAGACCCCATTCCCTTTCGTAATTGAGCCAATGTAGTTTATAAAATCCATAATTCCACTTCAAAATGCCATAAACATACATATATCGGCCAAAAAAAGAACCCAATGTGCAGTAGAATCAATATAAATAAAATTTATTTCAAGACCGAACAAATAAACAGGTTATCCGCGACGGACACATATTTAACGTTCTTTCAACTGTTATTCATGAACATAAACGCTAAAATTAAAATCCGGACATATTATCATACAGCACATTTCCGTTAACGCTGAACCATCATAGAATTCTAATTCTTCAACATTTTGTATACTTGTGAGTTTCTGTAATAATTCACCTCCTTCTGTAACTGCATACTTAGGTAACTTATCATTATTATCATTTTATCAATATTTTCTCTTAATTTTCCCTTGACTTGCCGCTATCTCTCTGAGCCCTCCCCTCAACCTCGTCTTATCTTTTCATCATTTTCCATATTCCCATTTCTTAGTTTCGCTGATTTCTTTATCCCCCCAACTACGCTCTCTCTCTCCTATACTATAGATAGATATCAAGACTTTTCTATCCACTTAGTCGTATATCGATTACATTTTTACGTACTGAATTTTATATTTTAATACAAATTTTATTTCTGTTAAAAATACTGGCAGTCCAGTTTCTTATCTCTTCTCATGAAACTTACTAATGATAATATTTCTGATAATGACTTAGAAAGTAAGCCGAAACGGCTGTGAATAATAATAACATTGAATTTTTCATTTTTTGGAAAGTACATTTTTATAAATGCGCCTAGGAAACAGTTTTTTTTTTATAAAACATTTTTGACCAAGGTTGCCAACTACCTTTTAAATTGTATATCTTCACAACTTTTCCATCCGAAAATATTGACGATTTGATCTGTAAAACTTTCATCCTTTTATCTCATTTCAGCCGTCAACTAACACAAAAGGAACCCGATGTAAGAAAATAAGCTTATAAATTGAATTTTATTGCTTTATTTTGAAGGAAGTTTTAAAAGTTTAAATTTAGAAATAAAACTTTGAGAATAGAATATGTGAAGAATGAAACAAATTTTTTTTAAGATGTCAAAAAGGAAAAAATTCACAACACCAACGTGAATAGCTTGATTTTCTTAAGCGAAATATGCTAAAACACACCGCTGACTTAATTTCACTCATAACTATTCTATTCCTAACCAATCACTTATATTTGTCTTTAAGCTTCATTCAGAGCGTATAAAAACAGGTTTCCATATGTTATAAACAATGGTGGATTATGAGTAGATGATTTAACATGAACAATTTTTTTTATAAATAATAAAGCAACTATTAGGATCTCTTTTGCAAAAATGTTTATAACGTAATTGTCACATTAAATGTATACCTTTGCCATTGTCAAAGGCGATTAATGTGACGTCCTAACCTATATTTTTAGGAATTATATATGCAGCCAGAAAAAGGTAAAGCTTTTTTTTTTTGGAATAAATAATAGTTTATTTTGCCTATATACAAAATATGACAATTTGGTAGAAACCTGTCATAAACTACCCTGTGACTTTGGTTTTATGCGGAGGTTTATGGGTGTTCCTGTTTTTAATATATGTTCTCCAAGCATCATTAACTACCACTTTTGCTTTAATCAAACCAGTTAAAAGTATAAAGACTCTGATGATATAAATAAATAAAACTTGTTCTAGGAAGTCACTTTCTAGGGCTGTTACTTCTAGAAGTGATTTACATGAGCTTATCATTCACTTCCGCCTTCGATGGAGTTTCGCCATTCATCCTGGACGCCATAACTCATTCTCGCACGAGACTCCTAGAAGCCACCCTCCAGAGATAGCCTAGACCTCTCTCTCTCAGCTCTGGAGAGAAGGCCCTGGCTGAAACATTATAAATATGTCGGAGCAGGGCTGGTAGGTCGCGGAACACCGGTCGTAGAGCGACTGGCTCTTCTCCAAGGAAACATGTCCCAGGCCCCTCAACTCGTTTATCACCTAGAAAATTAGGAGCCAATTATCCAACCATCCCCCAGCTCCTCTTTATGTTCTTATTTTAGTTGGCGATTATAATTTTATTTATTACTTCCATGTTTCCTTCAGGAAATAGTAGTATGCCCAGAGACTTCCATCAGTTAATTGTGGCCTATTTGACTGTAGTTTATAGTATACATAAGTGTTATTGGTAAAATATTTCTGGTATTCTATAAATTTCTTCAGTTACCCCTAAATTTTAAATTTTTATATATTTTATTTTAAAATAGTTAAGACTTCTCTATTCAGTCTATATTTTCCGACGTTACGTTGAGAGAGTGTTGCTTTCAGAGATTTGTAAAACATTGTCAAGTTAATTGTTTCCTGATTTAAAATAAATAAATCAATTTTGCAAAAAAAGCATAGCAACAACCTAACTACTTAATGAATACATTTTTATGTTTATATATAAAATAATTTTTAGAACACTTAATAAACTTATCCCCCTGCATTGAAAGTTTACTTTGCTCAAATTTTCTAAAGATATTTTTTAACATTTTTTTTTTTAACTCAATGCATTATTTGATAAATAGATTTGTTTTATATTTTGTAAACATTCTTCCCCCGAAGGGGGGTGTTGGCCGAGTGAGGTGGGTTGGCCGAGTGAGTGGGGGCTTTAGCCCCCCTACCCAGGGGNTGTTTAGTCATTAGCATTCCTCAAATAGGGTTGAGTGAATAGTATTTTATTATATATTATTATATATATTTCAAGGTCAAGGTTATATTTTTCAAGGTCACACCCATAAATTTTCGATGATAATTAAATTCATCGAGAATTTCTCGATTAGTTTATAAATAAAATAATTTTTAGAACACATAATAAACTTATCCCCCTGCATTGAAAGTTTACTTTGCTCAAATTTTCTAAAGATATTTTTTAACATTTTTTTTTTTTAACTCAATGCATTATTTGATAAATAAAAATGAAATTTTTATTTCTTCAAAAATGCAAAGTCTTAAGACACTTTTTGAAGTATTGAGATTTGACTTTTAATAGCTCTAGAGGGTTATAAGTAGTCTAGTAATGACTTTAGTTTCAGTAACTAAATTATAAGTGAGTATTCCCTTAGACCCTCTATTAGGTTTGGTTGACATCTCACAGGAGAACTCCGTGTGAATGAATGCACCTCGAACTCCTTCATATATAAGGGAATGTCTAGAGCGAACATTAAAACTGCTTGATGGTGGCTCACCCCCTCCATTATCCAAAACGCTTGAAAAGGAGGTTAAATTTAAGAAAAAATAATTTGATGAGAACAGATCTAAAACTTTTTTGAACATTCTCCTGAAAGGACGCTATTTAAATTTTAATAAAACAAAATAATTTCAGATGATTTACGTTGTATGTGACTAAATTACGGTTTTTGTTTCATTCTTTGCATACCACAACAGTATAAACTAATGTTCGTGTTCATTACTGGACCTATCACTTATTAATTAACAGGAGAGGAATATGAAAATTCATTTGACCATACCTTTGTTGCCCGTATCTTTTGAAAAATGCCTTATTATGTCTTAGCTTTTGGGTACTTTGAAAAGGCCTCTAAGAAAATGTGATAAAACCTTAAGACACTCGGAGTACCACAGATGAATTGTAAAGTACTTACAATAAGGAAATAAATTTAGTGGAATTTATGAAGTTGGTAGTGTCCGGCTAGAGTAAGCTAATCCCAATGATCTTTCAAACTGCCCTCAAAAAAAGAAGAAACGATTTTACAAAGATGGCTGCGTAAATAAATAAAGTAATTAATTAAATGTGTCGTAACTGACATTAAATGTTTACGTAGGTCCATAAATAAGATATTCATATTTTACATTGCTTATTCTACTTTCAATCTTCACATGATGTGCGAAAGCTCGACAAAAAGTCACCGTCAAGCCCAGAAGAAATATTTATTACATTAAATGCTATNAAGAAATATATTTAAAAATATAAATTCAAAAGCTTCTCAGGCTCTCAACATTTAAAATATATTAATTAAATTTAATTTATGGGCTTTAGTTTGTAAACTGCTAAGCGGATTTGTTCAGTTTGAAACAAACCTTACCTTAGTTTGAAATCGAATGGAGGTGATGAGTAGTTTACAGGTAGACAATATTGAATAATCGTCTAATATATATTATTAGTGTTAGGAAAAATATTATAAAATAGAATAATTGAAGAATTTAATTTTCTTTAATTTATGTTCCTTAAGATTTTTAAAGAAAGTGTCAATAAGGCTAGTATTTAAAAATGATCTGGGATGGTTGTGCGCCTTCCCCCACCAGTCTGGCCTTTACCTTTTGAGGCCATCGCAGCGAAATTTACTTTTATCTTCATTGCTGGTGTATCCTGCTCTCTATTCTCTTTTACAGCCATCTTAGTAAAATATGGTACATCTGATTAGTTTTCGCAGCATCTGCATGTCCGACTTTTTCTTATTACTTTTTGTAATTGTAAGTCGAAACATTAGGAATGGTAATTACATAACTGAGGAATTCACTTATTTTACGCAGTTTCTGTTTTTATAGCGACTAATAAATTATTTTATAAATTAAATTATTTATAAGCGACAACTAAACATAATTGCATAATATTTATATTAACAAAACGAAGGCAATTCGCTCAGTGGTTCGTGACAAACTTTGTTTCCTTTAGATTTGACAACAGTTTCAACTGTGACATTTAACGACAGTTAATTGGACTGTTTCATCATTCTGTTTCGTAGATTAATTGTTTGAATTTCTAATAAAATTAATTTTACTTCAATATTGTCCTAAAGTATGGTTAAAATGTTTACTGATTACTAATCAAGTACTTTCACATTAATTTGAAAGTATATGTAATTAAAATTTGAACTGAACTTCAAAGTTATATGATTCACAATTGGTTCACTTTTAATGATATATATATAGAAAATGAAACACTCGCGGCTGCGATATACGTATAGTAATAGTAAGTATAGTAAACAAGAACAGGTGGGATAGAGAGTGCACTGTACTATATTATATATTTATAT
>KZ807481.1:0-26079 GCA_000696205.2 Oncopeltus fasciatus | reverse complement strand
TTTTCTGGCACTGTAAATATAATAAATTTAAATATTAAAACATGTCAGCAACAGAGAGGATATGGGCCTGTGCCATAACTCCCTACATTTTAAATTGGAGTAAGCTCATGAGTCGTGGGGCCATCTCCTCTTAAGATGGTGGGGAGGGTTCTCGAGGGGATTCGCTGGAGAGCTAAAGCTTAGAGTGGAATAAGGAGAATCATATATAGATGAAATCTTTACCGATGGGGATATTAAAGTCTTTATGAAGGGTGACATTTGAAACATAATATAGAGCATTGACTACTATACGAGGACTTTTGATTGGAATGACTGGATTTTAAGGAAGTTGAAGGGTTTGGCTGTGCCCCACAGTTCCGTATCTTAGGTTCAGATTAATTGATTAATCTTAAAGTTGTTTTTTTTCTATTAGTTTTTTTTTTCTGTGGGAAGCTTTGAGTGGTAGTTCAATAGCAATTAGAGTAGTCCAAAATGTTTGATAAGTTCCAGTCTATTAAAAGACTAAATTAAAAAATTAAATTTGTATGAAAGTTCCACGTGATTCAAGAGTCCAAGTGGAAGTCAAGATATTGCATAGAATCAGAGGCAGGAATAGGAATGTCATTGGAATAGATCATTTGTTCTAACTTTTTAAACATCTAGCATGGGCTACATCCAAGAAAACTCTGGGAAATCTGGTGATTTATAGTTTAAATTAGCCTTCCCTCAGTATGTGGGATCCAGCTGATATGTTTATTACCATAATCTAATTTTTTTATCAAGGTCTTACAACCGATTGAATAAATGAATTATATAGTTATTTAAATATCATCATTGGAATCAGCAGCTGAATGAAATGCTCACTACACTCCTCCATCTTTTGAAGGCAAAGATAATTTAAAAGACATAATGTACCATAAGAGACTAAGTAGGACATGACGGAAAATGCTAAAATAAGCTAAGGTTCATTTTTCTGACTTGGAAAAGTTGTTTCCCATGTTATTTTACTCTGGACTGGACATCACAAGATGGCATCTTCCTAGATGCTTTGCATAGAAAGGAATCGGACACGATAATCAGAACTGAACCCTTTCAACAGTACAATAACCAGTAAAGAAGTTGAAATCTAGGTACAGGGAGAGAATAAACCTATAGGGAAAATAAGCAAAGGCTGAAAATCATTCATTGAATGTTCTGTCAAATGGACAAAAATATAACAATAGAAGCTGTTACTTTATTTTTAATCTTCATTTAATCTTATATCAATTAATTTCATGAGGATGTAAGTTTTGTAAACCAATTATTTCATGTGACATCAATCGATTCTCTTGAAAATTTATAAAAACTAAGCAGTGGTTTTAAAGGGGTGTATATGTAGAAGACGTTTTCAACCAAATATTTGTATTATTATGTTTTGGATTTAAAATAGAATTAATGCATTAACAATTAATTTGTTTTATGTCAGTTCTGACGTTAACTGGATTGTGTTATAAGTTTATGTGAACGGCTTCAGATAATGGGCATTTGGATTCGTAGAGTTCAGTGGAAAGGATGGTAATGTTATAAAAGTCAAATATGTGTCCATCATGAATGATATGTTTTATGAAGGCAATTTTTTTGTTTTTTTAAATGTAAATCATTTTATTTTTTTAAGTTTTTCTTATGACATTATATTTCAACAGCTCTGAAGATGGCTTATAATGTAAGCCAAAATGTTGGTAGTTAATTAAAATTATTAGATTTACTATGACCGAGCCCCAATAAAAAAACATCAACTAACACTACTAAATAATTATCTCTACAGTCAAAAACTCTCCATTAGTTTTTCAATAAAATTTTACAAATTTATAATCTCTTAGCTGATAGCTAAGGAATAAGTTCATGAAGGACCTTAGTACTCTTTTTCACCTTTCCCAATGGAGAGCAGGTGGTGACTAACAGTATCTTTCAACACACCACACTCCTTGGCAAGTTTGCGAGTACATGTGGACAGATTTGACTCAACAGCTTCCTCTAGAACCTCATCAATATCCATTAATGAGTGCCCAGAGCCCTTCTTTCTAAAGTCTTATCTCCACTGCTAAATTTTTCAAACCAATGCCGCACAGTGCAATGGTAGAGGACACGTTTCCCTTCATATTTAATAATTTCATTGGTGGCTTAAAGGGCTGAGAAAAAAACAATTTTTTCCCAGTAACGCCTCAAATTATGAGAATTTCATACAAAACTGTCATGTTCCTTCTTCAAAATGCATAACCATCTAACTTAAAGCTTTTTTGAAGAAGTCAAATAGGATTTAACAAGCTTAGAGAATGCTCTAAAGGGATTATAAGGTATTGGCATGAATTATATATGATTAAAACATTTAAAAGTCCTTTGAAATCTTGAATTTAATAAAACAGTCATTTTTTTTATACACCCTTTACATAGGTAAACTTCTCAAACAAAATACTTACTTCTGACTGCTTCTATTAAATCGGTCAGACGACTTGAGTCTCCACCAAGAAGGGTCTGAGTTACATAAAGATCTAGATTTTCCTGATTTTTAGAAGCAGAATGAAGAATTGAAGCAAGTGCTATTTGTGAGGGGGAGAAAAGTAGACAAGCATCTGTGAGATAGAGCTTCTCAAGTAGTTCATCTATTCCACCTCTTAATTTCTCAGGATTTTTTAATTTACTTCTGACCTGAATAACAAAAATAATGATTTTAACTTCAATATTAAAAAANAAAAAAAAAAAAAAAAAAAAAAAAAAAAAAAAAAAAAAAAAAAAAAAAAGGCAAAGATGATCAGGTAAATTATACCTAAAAAGTACAATAATAAAAAGTTATACATTAAAATAAATCCCTATTATTCTTGAAATTATTTATTGCGAGGATCTTTATCCTGTGCTTGACATTGTCATGCCTATGTCACAGTTCTACTGGCTTTTATAAGAATGTATTCTTCCATTTCTTGAGTGGTAAAATTCTCTGCAAAAACTATAAGGCTCTAAATAAAAACGAACAATTACTAACTATTTACAAAAATAAAATAATTTGACCTATCTGGACATACAGACAGTAACTAGAGGATTTACTAAAGCATCAAATGTTAATTAAATACAATGTTTCCAAACCAAAGACCTCCATGGAATACTAAGGGCTCCTAATTTGTTCACCAATGTCATTATCTATCATAAACTTCTTATCCTTTTAATCAAATATTAAGTCAAAATCTATTTTACAACTACCCAATCTAACCATCTTTCCTATCCTAATATACTTGGAAGTCCCTATTTACTCTCAATATAAACATAAGACAATCCACCTTGCTACTTGCAATGACACTGCGAGTTCTTTAATTGCCGACTAAAGATATAAACTGTAACTGATTTATATATGAGAGTATAAGCAATGGATTTCATTACCTATTAATTTTTGTAAAAAAATAACAGACAACTTTTACATAGTTATTAAACATTTAATACTTTTAGAAAGTTCAGTATACAGTTGATCAATAATTGACACCAGCTAACTTGTTTCCTAGTTAGAATGTAAGAGTCACAGATTAGAATAACCTTTTACCTTGCTAGAGAGAAAAATTACACTTTAATTTATTTTTATTCTTTGTTATTATGAAAAAAGTGTACAAAATAAAGTTGGTGTTAAAAGTAACTTTATAATTAATTTATATTTTATGGTACTTCAAAAAATGCATATTAAGAAAGACATTTAAGAATGTAACTTTCAGAGTTGGGTGATACCTCAAATTTTTAAAATATAGAAACTTAATTTGGTATTTAGGCTTTTTTATAAACCCTTGAAATTATTCATTTTAGCTAAAATAGAATGAGGGGGAGGAAGACCAAAATTTAAAATCTCTATAAAAAAATTTGGAAAAAGTAATTATCATTAGTATTATTAGTATTAATTAGTAATTATCATTAGTATTATCAGTATTATTAATTATGTATGTTTTATAATATTTGAATGAAATATGCTTCTTGAGGAAGATATTTATGAATGTAGCTATAATATCTTTATTTATTACATTCTGTTACTTAACATCTTGTAATTTGATTTAGAATTGAGTTAGCAATTATTCTGAGAATTTTGGACTGAAAAGATTGTATTCGTTAGATATTGGAAGGTAAGGACATTGGTAATGGTATATCCAGTGACTCCTCAACCTCCATGTTATTGGGATCTGAATGAGGAGTGAATGTTTGTATAGCACACTTTAGTTAATCATAATTCACATTCATTTTTTTTCTTGGGATTGTTAAAAGAATTTTCTCATTTATTCTTATTTATATCTATCTTTAATGAAACCTAAATTTACTTAGATTATGCAGCTCCTTTATGACAGACTTAAAATTCTGAATGTAGTCATTTTGTGATTAATTTACAGCTGTGGATAGGGGGTCTAATGTGTTACAGAGATATAGATCTTTAAGTTATTCTCTTTCTTTAATATGAGTAAGTATTCATGCAGCAAGCTAAGCTACTAAATATTTTGATTGTATAAATCATTCGAGATTAAAAAGATACTTTAGACTTAACAATTACGTTATTTATAAGGAGAGTTTTTTGACCAATGATATTATTATTAGATGACTTTAGTTGGGGTTCAGTTAAGGTAGATAAAAAAAAAAATACAAATTTAAAAAAAATATACTTTTTTTTTAAATTAGTACTTTTTCTTTGGATCTACCTTGACCGAACCCCAACTAAAATCATCTAATAATTAAGTTATTTATCTTCAATTAAGTTAAGCTTTCTTCACCATTAAGAATTGTGAACTTGGACTTCCCTATTGTCAATTAATTTAAATTAGAATGTTCTTAAGCAAATTTAATTAACAGAGATGAAATGAAGTCTTCTAGCAAACCTCTTAAGTCAAGTTGTGAGTAATTGACTTGCCTCTAGCTAAGTTAAACTAGCCAAGAACATAAGGCTATATTCTTCTTTAGCAAATTAACTACAACACTTGCTTCCTTACTTGAGAAGATAAGAATTCTGTCAAGATTTAGTCATCATGGTTTAAGAAAATAAAATACTCTCAGAATTCACCAAAATTAACAATTTTTAAAAAATGATCTTTGTATTTCCTATCATTAATTATCATCAAAGGCTGCCAAGACTTTTGTGATATTTCTAATGAAAGAAGTAAACACACACACACATACACATGCAGAAAAAAAAGCACACCCACACACACACACAATCATAATAAGAACAGAAGGAAGAAAGAGTGTCGTGAACACACAAGAGAGTCTTTCTTTACACTCCTCTTACAAAGGGCAAGAATTTTCTCTGAAAATTTATACTCATTGTAATTTTTTTTCGTTTTGTGTGTTTAATACACTCTTTCTTCCTCCTATTCTTATTTATTAATATAATAAATATTAATGTATAACATCGCAGCCACGAGTGTATAATTTTCTGTGCATGTGTGTATACACGTATACATGATTTTATGTGTTAGAAAACATATAAAATCATGTATTTAAAACTATTATGAAACTTTTCTTGCAGTAATTTTTATAAAAACACTGGAAAGAAATTTTCTGGTAAAATGTTTGACAAACATGGGAAGTAAAAATAAACCTAATGAATTGAAAAGAAATATTGCCTAGAAGGATAATAAACGCTGGCTGTATACCACAAATCACTCTTCACAGAAATTTCAATTTTAACCCAAGTCCCTATTTTGATCAAATTTCCAATCATTACTCTCTCTTAGCTACTTGAATCCCTTTTTACCACTATCCTAATTTGTTTAGATCTAAGCATTTAGAATAGCCATATTCTCCTCTTAGCAATAATCTTGATATGTTTAAGTAAATTATTAAATTTTTGTCAAAATGAGTCAATTTTCTTGGTAATTAATGTATTGAGTTATAATTATTTAAGAACCAAAATTTCTACTAAGATGTAAGAAAATAATTGTTTAATCTATATTAAATCTCCAAATACTTTAAGGGAAATCAATTATTTTGAAAATAATTTGACTTATCCAATCATTTTCAAACATTTGAAAATGAGAATTAATCAACATGTGTAACTGAAAAAAAAATTATATACACTCAAATATGATTTAATAAAACAATACTATTAATTTTAGAATCAAAGTATTCCTGAATACTTACTTTTATATCAATAAGAAAACCCTCGATAGGCCTGAAGGGGTTGTGAATAGTGAGGTTGTAATTCAATTGCTGCATAAGTAAGAGTTCATTGTTAATAATAATATCAGCAGCCTTATCACGGTCTCCTTTGATATTGGCAACAAATTGATTAATGGAGACATTAAATTCCTCAACTTTGCAAGCAAGGTAAACACAAGTGACTCTGCAAACACAGCAACAAATTCAAAGTGAATCCAATTTTAAAATATAAGTATTAATAACAATAATTATTATTTTTGTGCAGTAGAACAATTCATAGTAAAAACCTGTTCACTAGTTTTTTATTTATAGAAAAATAACAGGTACAACTAGCGGATAAACTGAATACAATCTCATACTAACACATTGTCAACAATAAACTCAAACACACAGATCAAATTATTTATACCTTTTATTATCTAGATAAATGTAAATTCATCAATATAATAACTGTACATATACAAGCTATGTCAGTTCTCAGCAAAGAAGAGGCAGTAAGAATTGATATTATTTAGCTCCTGAAGAATTCAAGCTTCCATCTCATTGGGAAGGGTAACTAATAATTGTGTAAATTGCTATTCCAGCTATAAAACTATAATATATTATTAGCTGATAATGATTTTCAACAGGCCCATGATTAATAACATAAGAATTTATCAATAATATTATAAAATCATTGCAATTATTGTGAATTTATAGAGAAATTAATTCTTCTTTGGATTTATTTTTATATTCATATTTAGTAGAATTATCTATTTCACAAGATTTAGTAATGCAAACAGATAATTAGTTTAGTTAAAGTAATACATTCTCATTTTAATTGCATTTTAATAGTACATGTATATATATAAAGTGGAAATATAGTTTTGTGTTGAGTAAAAGATTAATAATTCATTAATGGCTTCTTCTGGGATGAGGAGAATTTGATAATTTCTAAATTTATATCAAGTGTGGATAGACCATTTTTTGACAATCATAATGGATATTATAAACATAATTTGAAGAGAGGAGATGTTGGATATTAATTTATGAGATTACAAATGATCTATAAATAAATCTTGGATAAGAGTAGACATTTTACATTTTCATCAATAGTTTTTCATTACATTTAATATTTTATTCAGCATTTTTGGGATATAATTGCATAGATATTATGCAAGGTTGTATTTGCAAAGAGGCCTTTATTTATCCTTCAGTTATTTAAATCTTTGACCTCAATTATATCATCACAATAGCATGGGTTTGTTAGGGGACATTGCTATTTTAAATCAGTGAATATTAAAATTAGCTTCATTGCAAAGGTTTTTGACTCAAGTGAGTACATTGATGTCTTAAAATAAAAAAACGTTTTGACAAGATCCCCCATGATATCCCCCTACAGAAGTTACAATCCTTTCTCACAGATTCCTTCTTGGTCCAGCAGGGAGATCGAATTATAGTAAAGTGGGGCAATATCCGGAGTACCTCAAGGATTAAAGTTGGGGCCTAACAAGGTTTTCTCAAATTTACTGATGACTTTCCAGCTGACTTTTACAATCTTATTTTCTACTAAAGCAGGCTTCTGGAAAATATCTGGTATAAAGGATCGTAATACATTATATTATAAAACATTTTATTATAAAAAGCAAATAAGTGAAAGCATAATTATATGAAACAGAGCTCAGAAAAATGCTGCACTACTTCCTTTAATCATTTAAACTAAGACACAGTTCAACTAATGTGTAATAGATAATTAGAAAGTCACCATGCTGGGTGTTATTCTTGATCAAGCCTAAGGAGCTGGGCCAACTCCTAGCTCTTATTCTTTCTTAAGGATTATCTCAAATTTCTTACAAATGGTAAGTCAAATTTTTTATTTCAAAAGTCACAATTCTGACTTTGAAAAAGAATATTCCACACCAAACTTATTTTCATAGTCAACTAAAAATAAAAGGAATGCCCGCTGAGAGTCTATGTAGAAGTACATAATTAAAAGCTCATACCTAATGATTAATATAAAAAGCAATATCAAACCAGCTGAAATATCTCTAAAGAAAAGTCTTTGGAATCAGAATTTCTAGCGTCTTCCTGCTTGACACAAGCAAATCCCACTTCTATTTGGAACACGTTTGGACAAATCCTCTAACTTATTATAAATCCTACAGACAGTTTTAGTATCATGCTCGGTATTAATCCAAGCTGAACAGGAATACTAGATGCTTAGGAGATTGCATCAAGACTTCTGGCTTGGTTGAGCCTCACCACTGATTCCTGCTTCTTCCTGTCTCACCTTACTGGTTTCAAGATAGCTGAAGCTTTGATTCCACCCAAAAAGTCATTATTATATGTGTATGTGTGGTCACCAGGTGACATAACATAGTGACATTTGGATCAATAAGAATTACATTTTTTGTACAGATGGATAGGGCCTGTATTGAAGACAGAAATGATTTAAACAAAAAAAGTATTTTTGAGGTTAAAAATTATTAAATTCTTAGACCATATCGAGGAAAAGGATGTGTCCTGATGATTTAAAAATTATTTTTATAAACTAGTGGTTTTAAATCTTTAAAGGCCACAGAGTCCAGTAGATGATATTTTTAAGGATGTGTATGCATTATTCCAAACTTATTTAAAGATAATTGAAACTTATAGGGGGTGGGGGGGGCAGATTTTATAGGATGACAGATTGATATAAAAATTCAAACCATGTGTCCTTAATTAATAAAAATTAGTCAGCTTAAGATTAATTAAAACCTTCTAAGAGGCTGTAAAAAAGAAAAAATGCCAATATCAATAAATAAAATTAAGGTGTGAAATTTTAAAAATAATTTTTTTTGTTCAATAGTAAATTATTTTCATATTCTTTAAAAGAAAATATTTTTGAAAGTAAAACCAACAATAACTTTATTCATTTTAGTAATGAAACATTAACTTAAAAAAAAAAAAAAATTAGCATAATTACAGTATTTCCTTAGGATGAAAATTCATTACAGAATTTTTGAGGTAAAACCGCTTAAAATAAGTAAATGCTGTCCCAATTACAGCCTTTGGCATAGGCGGTTGAAATTTTTTACACAGATCCCTCATTTGGAACTCATAAAACCTTAAAAGTGTTTTTTCCTCTTCGGCACTTAACATGGCTTGCTGGGCATTAGGCTGAAACATAGTAAAGATATATTAAACTGGATGAAGAAATATATCACATTACTATAGAAATTTTTTTGAAATTCAAATATAATTACTTAGCTGTCTTTCATTAACTATAAATTAACGTAAATATAAACAAGAGGAAAAAAAAAAGTTACTTTTTTTTTATTCAAAAATTCACTTGTCACATAAACGGAAATTAAATTAGTTCTTAAATTGATATTGTTCTCATGGATAAACATTCTAATACAGGCTAAAATAAAAAAACCTCCATTTGTTTACATAGAAAAAAAGTAAATAATAAACATAATTTATATTAAAATGAGAGATTCCATACATCTGGTAGAAAATTTGACTATCACAATCCTTGAAAAGAGAGGCAAAAGACTTGAATAAATAGCATAAAATAAATTTTTTTTTCACTTTTAAATAGGAAGATGCCAAAAATTGTTTAAAATAAAATAAGGTCTAAATTTAAGAAAGTTGTAAAAATTCCAAATGGGGTTTCATTAACAACAGAATTTTTTAAGAAAATTACCCCAAATCAAGTTATTCATGGTGGCATGGTTGATGATTAGTTGGCCGTCTCGAATATCGTGTGAGAATGGTCGGGGTTTCGGCCAGGAAGAAAAAATATACACCACAATTTGGAGTAATATTTTTATTTATGCCAACGTTTCGGCTTAGCTAGTAAGCCATCATCTGCAGTTGTTTCTGCAGTTTACAATGTGAACAGACACCGCCCTGGGGAGATTTCTCCACCCAACACCATTGCCCTGATGATGGCTTACTAGCTAAGCCGAAACGTTGGCATAAATAAAAATATTACTCCAAATTGTGGTGTATATTTTTTCTTCCTGGCCGAAACCCCGACCATTCTCACACGTTATTCATGGTGGGTGGAGATCAATCCCTCAAGGGACATTAAATTAAAAAATTGTTAATATCTTTATCATTATTTGTGTTTAGAAGACATTTATAGAACATAATACATGAAAATATAATTCATTAACTTTTGTATGCAAAATAAATATTAAGAAAGTTATTTGGAAATGTAGGAGGGTTTGGCGAACCCTCTCTTTCTACTTCCAAGTCTTTTCAGAGCCAGTCCTAAAATAAAATTGAAAAATTATTTAAACTATCATTCTCATAATCCTTTATGGCTCATGGTATTAATTAGTCTAAAATTTTTACCTCTGTTTATCTTTAAAAATTGGAAATCTGTTTAGTTTAAGGGAAAATTTGATATTATGAACTTCTCAGATGTTAGTTTAAAAAAATAGATTCATTCAACAAGTTTTGAATTTCAAGCCCTTCTTGAATTATTTTTAAGAATCAAAGCTTAAATATTAAAGTATAAATCCAAATAAATATATTAAAGTATAAATTAATCATAAGAATCCTTGAATTCTTCATAAAAATTCAAGAATGGATCTCATGGCTAGAATTCTGGACAACTTAAAATTAATACTATGATAAGCATTAAGATTATGAAAAGGACCTTTGGGTCAATAAAATAGCTTTGTTAAAAAATGCCTAGCTCTAGGTTTGATAGAGTTTCTCTTTTTATTTTTTTTATAAAGCTGAAGTAAAATGACCTAGTAAAAAGTAAATTGAGAATTTAGATGGAAATTAAAAAAAACTCTCTGTCACACAAGAGCTATGTAAAGCGAACAGACTTCACTCAGTACTGGTGGCAAATAATTAGTATTAAAAATATACCACTTATTTGATAAAGCTCTGTCAAAGTAGTACACAGTGAGTTGCTCAAACTGTGAATTATATTTCTAATATCATTCTCAGGTTGACTTTCCAGTAAAAGGGTTTTGAATCACAAAGAACAAAGCTCTCCAACTTTCAACATGACTGCTTTATCTGTTATGAGGCAGGAATGTTCCGTTATCCTAGCATTGGTAAGTTTGGAGGAGAGATTGAACTCATATTGAACCAAGGAAGATTTTGAAAATTAATTACTTTTAGCAGATTTCGGAGAGGAAAATCATATTAGGTTACCATGATACGACTTTTTGAAAAATATTAACACATCTTAACCAATATAATATTACAGGAGATAAAAATAAGGTCTTTTTAAAATAATATATGAATTCATATGGGTATGTGTGTGTGCCTGTAGCACTCTCTGATTTTAAAATAATGAAACCAAATTCTATATTCATTGCAAACCGTAGGATGAGTTTGTTCATAATCAGTTGAGGAGGAGAGACATGATCAACCAAGGATAGGTTATACACAGTGGCAACTCATCAATTTCTCATATATATATACAATTATTTCAATACTATATTTATATTAAAACTGATTAGTCTTTTTAAAACAGTACACACAGGATCAGAGCTTTATCATTCACTGAAATTTCTCTCTTCTTAAGATTGTGTTTTAATATATAATCATTAAGGGGCAAAAATGTACTATATTCTACTATATTCAATTTTGTAAAGCATAATGGCATTTTTTCCCCTTTTTTTAAAGCAAAATTTTGTCTTTTACACAATAAGACAAGCAATTTAGCTATACTTTTCCATTAAACTCTGATTAACTTGTCATGTTAGTTTTATCCTAAATTTTTAGTTTTTGTAACCAAAATAAATTATACTCTAGAAGCACTTAAGGTAAGAATGTTGGTTAACGGCATAAGGACAATAAAAACATACCTCTAGTTTACACTTGAACTCATCAATGTACTTTCTATTTGCTTCTATTCTTGAAATCTGCAACTCTGCTTCATCTTTGAACATCCAATGTTTTCTCTGAGAGCTAGTAGGAAACATCTTCGTAGCAATAACAATACAAACCAACAATTAAAAATATCTGAAGTCTCCTAACGAACTCAAGTTTTGAAGGTTACGTTATAGCAGGCTATATTATTATGTATAATTGTACTAGAGGTTAGAAAACTTGAATTACATACATATGACGCAACAAAAACAAATATGTCATCCCTATGGAAATTTGATTTTTTTAATAAAAAGTAAATATTACAAAATTCCTTAAAATTTTTAATTATTTAAAATACATTCATGTTTGTATAATTTTATATAATAGTATGTACTTTAATTATGCAATTAAACTATTTCAACTGCAGAATCGTAAAAATGTTTCAAACGAAATTTTGGATAGAAGACTTAACTTCACTCCTGATCAACCACTTACACGCATAAACCTTTCTCTGTCCGTCGCCTAAACTTCAGTCCATTACTTGATGTAAATATGACGTAGCCCAGCAATTACATTAATTTTTTAGTGATCTTTAATTCCGCCCGCAATTCCCCCCCACTAATACTAAGGTTTTTTTTTCTTCAAATTACATAGTTTATTGAACTAATATAATAATTTAATTTTAAGTACCAGTATAAGTTATTTTGTATTTTTATAAATATAAGAAAATATGGTGATATGTTGCGGATTAACCCCCACATCTTATATTCTATCTTTCTAATTTTCAATCCGAGTGACAGACCCCCTCACCCCCACCTTCATTGAAAATTTTTCTTTTATCAATAAATAAATTTGCATTGAGTTTCAGTACACTAACTAAATATTACTCTCACTGATAAGAAAAAAACTTTTTTTAATCGCGATTGAAATTTGAAGTAATCTCCTACAACTATTGGTCCGAATTTTCTCAAAAATACTTCCTAAGAATTTATTTTTGCATATAAGAACAAGGTGCAAAATTTTTTTACAAAATGTCTAGTTGTGGGTTATAAACAGTTGTATTTAAGCCTTTATTGCTAATTGTTAATTTTGTTATGTAACTCTCAGGATCTTTCTTTTATTAATAATTAAATCTGTGTTGAGTCTCATTGAACTAATCTAAATATTAGGATCATTGATTAAAAACATTTTAAAACTTTTTAATGAGACTACATTTCAGGTAAACCTCCACCTTCATTGCTTTGATTTTGCACATCAACGAACTAAGATTCCATTATTATTTTATGTCAGTATGCGAAAAAATTGCATTGACAAAACTGAAAACTGTAGCCTGTAGAGTCTGACACACACACACACACACACACACACACACACACACACTCCTAAATTTCAATGAAATTTCAAGTATCGCGAAAAAGAATTTCAAATAATCATATATAATAATAACCTCAATAAGTTATAATAAACCAGTTATAAAAAAAAATACTTTAACCTTTGGAATTCACTACTAGAAAATCTATGCTTTCTAAATATTTTCTATTCCAACTTCATTTTAATAAGGCACCTGATTTTTGATTCTTCAGTTTGTTGTTCATGTCTTAAAATGTTTGAATCTTGATTGACCACATTTTAAAAAATTTGTATATTCAGAGAATAAAAATTATTTCATTACAATCAACATGAATTTCTAAAAATTAGAAAACTCATATTAAAAACAAAGTAATGCAACACTAAGCGAAAATCAATTTAAAAACTCACTGAATGGATTCGAAACTGTGTACATAATATGGAAAAAAAAAATGNCAACTGAGAAACGGAGGTGCTCTGTGCGTGACCACATTCGACCTGCCTGAAGATGCAGTAATAGATGCAAAACCGGATGCAATAAAGTTAAAAAAAACAAAAAAAAACAGGAATACTACATGTTCACGTAGGCTTCGACGGTCGTCAGAAGTATTTACCGTTTCTTCTTCCGGGCTGGATTGTGTCAAGTGGTTGATATTTGCCGAGCTTTCGCACATCATTTGATGGCTTCTTCAGGGCTGAGTAGAGAATGAGAGCTGTAAAAGAGAGATGTAAATCTAAATGTAATAAATCTAAAATGTAAATCTCTCTATTACAGCTCTCATTCTCTATTCAGCCAAGAAGAAGCCATCACATGATGTGCGAAAGCTCGGCAAATATCAACAACTTGACACGGTCCAACCCGGAAGAAGAAACTGTAAAGGAATACTACATATTTCACTGAACCTATTATTAATAATGTTTATTCGCATAAAAACATAAAATTTTTGCACAATTTTTGAGTGGTTTAAAGTATGAGCCAGGAATTTTATTTTATTTGTGTTAGTCTCTCTTTCAACCAATTATGGCCTTAGTGGAAGAAGTTATCTACAAGTTGCCACCCCATTCTAAACATCCATGGTTCAGGACAAGCTTTTATTTATCCTAAGATGATTTTAGTTGGGGTTCGGTTGAGGTAGATCCAAAAAAAACACAAATTAAAAAAATGTATTTTTTTAATAAAGGATTATCTGCCAACGTTTCGGCTTACATTGTAAGCCATATTCAAGGCTATCATGAAGATGAGAGAGGACGTCCTGTCCCTAAGTTCACATTTCCATGACTGAAATATGAACTTAGGGACTTTTATTTATCGATAAAAGCACTCCAAGGGAGGGTTGAACCCGCAGCGCCAGGATTGCGAGACCCAAAAGGATCCCATGAGCTATCCAGGCGTCCCGACACTATATCATTGTAGCTCATATGGCCGGAAATGTTGGGTGGAGTATTTTCAAGAGCCTCTTCCCTTCCCCCTGAGGGATATTCGCTCACGCGAGTTTTCGTCGAACGAGCACTATACATCACCCATTGAGACTGGTAATCTACCCTCCAGGCGAGACAGTTTTCAGTTTTAATTGTGAAGAGTTGCTCTCCTCAAGAGTTACCCCCAATTATCAGCAGGGGTAGGTAGAGGGCAGAGCACCGAGGGCCGGAAATGTCCGACTCCCCGATAACCCTCAATTTGTCCGACGCATTTCTCATCAGTACTCCAGGCCCACTGTAGGGGATTCATTCAGGAACTTGAAGGTATACCCGGGAGAGACAACAAAAAATCTGGGAAACATACCGCACTCAACCCCAATAAAAAAAAATCTTGTAGTGGATTGAAGTCCAGGGGTGACGGCCTAAACGCCCACGAATTAATTGCTACAAAGATAAACCATTGAGGTTAGCGGACCATTGAGAGCCAGGTCATCAGAGGGAGCAGTTATTTACAACCTACAATTAAGTTGTTACTGTTTTAGATCTGCATATTATTTCTGCTAGTGAATGGAGTGGGCCATTCAAGTTTTAAAAAAATCTTCAAAAAATATAATAAATCCTATATTACTAGTTAGAGGATGTAGTTTGAGTTTTGTCGTCACAAGTCAAGGCTATTTAACTCCTGATGAATAATTCCCAAATAATAAAACTCACCGAGTGCGACTCAAACATGCACACTCTTCCCTAGCCATTTTTATTATCTTAGCTACAGGGATGTGTTATCTTCAAAATGCTAATAGGCATTTATGTCAAGCTTTAAGGCAAGAGCCATTTCGGAATTTTACTTTAGCAGACACAGGGGAAATAAAGTGATTCACGATTGTCCCATGACAGGACTTCTGAAAAAACTTTAATCCTCACCAAAAGATCCCACATTGGAGAAGTTAAAAATATGGCACTTCATATTTTATGTACTGCACCCCCCCCACACACACACATATATATATGTATGTATGTGTGTGTNCGGTCTCTAGTAACCGCTATAAAAAATAAAAAAAATAGAAGTTAAACTTGTCTATTAAGCTTCTATTTGTTAACCGCTGTGTGAGTTAGGCGAGACCACGACTTTTTTTAAATACAGAAATAAAATTTAATATTTAGGCTTTTAATTGCAAACCATATGAAGCGAAGAGGTATTACAGGGAGAGCAATTTCTTCGTTATTACTTTAGGTGATCTTAGCCATATAATTCCTGAAGATAAATAAATAAACATATATATATATAAAGAAAGCCATTTATTGATTTGGTTGCTATATCTCTGAAAATCTAAAATAAATTAGGATAAAATTAAATGTAAATGTAACCATGAAATCGATTGAGAAAAGTGGGATTTGATGAGATTCTACTCACCGAATCTACGCAATGTAATTACTCTTACAACCATGTTCGACAAACGATTTCATAGAATTTTCAATTTTTTCAGAACAAATAAATAAGATAAATAATCTATAAGGTTATTTCCACCACCAATGAATATAGAACTATCATACCTTCCATTATCCGTCTTCATTGGTTTCTGCAAACCATCTTCTGTTGGCGAGCGCTTTCGGACATTATCCATCCTCGTGGCCGAATACATGTGTTCACTGTCACTGTCTGTATTCAACTGCGTTTGTGACAGTGAACACATGTATTCGGCCACGAGGATGGACAATGTTCGAAAGTGCTCGTCAACAGATAATGGAAGGTATCATAGTTTTTTTTACTGCCTACATATTTTGAGGTCCACTGCCTAACAAAATTTTAGTTTCTTTTAACTTTAATATAAGATGGGCTAAGGAAGTTAAGACTAATCCACTATTATATAATAGAAATAGGCATATAAATAATTATCATACCTTCCATTATCCATCTTCATTATACTCATATACGAAGACGTATAATAGAAGGTATGATAAATAAATAAGAAATTAAAATAAAAAAAAGTGCTATTAAAAAAAATACATGTTATGTCGGAAGTCGGATTCGGGATTGTTCTTCACCATATAAATTCAAAAACCTTCGAACAAATATATTAATACAAAATATTATTTAATCTATTTTTTTCGCCTAAAAATTTCAAATGTAGTAACTGTAATAATTGAATACAACGTCCCATGTGATGCGGAAACAAATAATTATTTATATAATTTCTATATAAAAGAGTCGCTTCTATACTCTCTTTACTCTATAGTTTAATTGCAATCATTCCTCTGCAATTAAGAGTTTCACTAGAAAAAGTAAAATCTTTTTATTACTTAAAAGCTCGCTTTGGATTTTTTCTTCAAACGTTTTGTTGATAGTACGGAATTACCGTTTTATTGATATTTTATTCTCTGAGGGAAGGCACCCTTCTTGGGGTTCGTGATGTCATAGTAATGAGGCACACTTTTAATTGTCTATCATTACTTTGTGTTACCTTCATTAATTGTTGTGTGAAGTCTCTATAATAGCAAACAGGCGAGATAAATTGAAGGCTACTAATGACTAAATGTATCTGTTGACATTGTATTCTCTGTTTAGCCATTCATACATTCGTGACAGCTCAGGGAAACTAATCAGTAATCCTCTTCTTCTTATTGGGCCTATTAATCTATTCAGTGAGGCACACTAACTAAACTACTCCAATAAATAATAATACACTTATTTTAAAAATAAATAAATATCGGCCTTAGGGATTTTTCCTCTTAGCAACCTTTTTGAAATTGGACTTTTTTTTCTCTCACGGTTTTCGTGTTTTTCTTTTTCCAACTTTTAATTATCTATTAGTCTTCTGTTATCATAAAAATATTTTGTGATTTGATTATAAAGAACTAAAAAAAATGACAAGAGGAAAGAAGGTGATAAAGAAAAAATTACAATGAGTAAAATCTCTCCGAAAATTTTACATTTTACTCATTGTATATTTTCTTTTTGTGTGTTCACTGCACTCTTTCATCCTCCTATTCTTATTTATTAATATAATAAATATTAATGTATAACATCGCAGCCACGAGTGTATAATTTTCTGTGCATGTGTGTATACACGTATACATGATTTTATGTGTTAGAAAACATATAAAATCATGTATTTAAAACTATTATGAAACTTTTCTTGCAGTAATTTTTATAAAAACACTGGAAAGAAATTTTCTGGTAAAATGTTTGACAAACATGGGAAGTAAAAATAAACCTAATGAATTGAAAAGAAATATTGCCTAGAAGGATAATAAACGCTGGCTGTATACCACAAATCACTCTTCACAGAAATTTCAATTTTAACCCAAGTCCCTATTTTGATCAAATTTCCAATCATTACTCTCTCTTAGCTACTTGAATCCCTTTTTACCACTATCCTAATTTGTTTAGATCTAAGCATTTAGAATAGCCATATTCTCCTCTTAGCAATAATCTTGATATGTTTAAGTAAATTATTAAATTTTTGTCAAAATGAGTCAATTTTCTTGGTAATTAATGTATTGAGTTATAATTATTTAAGAACCAAAATTTCTACTAAGATGTAAGAAAATAATTGTTTAATCTATATTAAATCTCCAAATACTTTAAGGGAAATCAATTATTTTGAAAATAATTTGACTTATCCAATCATTTTCAAACATTTGAAAATGAGAATTAATCAACATGTGTAACTGAAAAAAAAATTATATACACTCAAATATGATTTAATAAAACAATACTATTAATTTTAGAATCAAAGTATTCCTGAATACTTACTTTTATATCAATAAGAAAACCCTCGATAGGCCTGAAGGGGTTGTGAATAGTGAGGTTGTAATTCAATTGCTGCATAAGTAAGAGTTCATTGTTAATAATAATATCAGCAGCCTTATCACGGTCTCCTTTGATATTGGCAACAAATTGATTAATGGAGACATTAAATTCCTCAACTTTGCAAGCAAGGTAAACACAAGTGACTCTGCAAACACAGCAACAAATTCAAAGTGAATCCAATTTTAAAATATAAGTATTAATAACAATAATTATTATTTTTGTGCAGTAGAACAATTCATAGTAAAAACCTGTTCACTAGTTTTTTATTTATAGAAAAATAACAGGTACAACTAGCGGATAAACTGAATACAATCTCATACTAACACATTGTCAACAATAAACTCAAACACACAGATCAAATTATTTATACCTTTTATTATCTAGATAAATGTAAATTCATCAATATAATAACTGTACATATACAAGCTATGTCAGTTCTCAGCAAAGAAGAGGCAGTAAGAATTGATATTATTTAGCTCCTGAAGAATTCAAGCTTCCATCTCATTGGGAAGGGTAACTAATAATTGTGTAAATTGCTATTCCAGCTATAAAACTATAATATATTATTAGCTGATAATGATTTTCAACAGGCCCATGATTAATAACATAAGAATTTATCAATAATATTATAAAATCATTGCAATTATTGTGAATTTATAGAGAAATTAATTCTTCTTTGGATTTATTTTTATATTCATATTTAGTAGAATTATCTATTTCACAAGATTTAGTAATGCAAACAGATAATTAGTTTAGTTAAAGTAATACATTCTCATTTTAATTGCATTTTAATAGTACATGTATATATATAAAGTGGAAATATAGTTTTGTGTTGAGTAAAAGATTAATAATTCATTAATGGCTTCTTCTGGGATGAGGAGAATTTGATAATTTCTAAATTTATATCAAGTGTGGATAGACCATTTTTTGACAATCATAATGGATATTATAAACATAATTTGAAGAGAGGAGATGTTGGATATTAATTTATGAGATTACAAATGATCTATAAATAAATCTTGGATAAGAGTAGACATTTTACATTTTCATCAATAGTTTTTCATTACATTTAATATTTTATTCAGCATTTTTGGGATATAATTGCATAGATATTATGCAAGGTTGTATTTGCAAAGAGGCCTTTATTTATCCTTCAGTTATTTAAATCTTTGACCTCAATTATATCATCACAATAGCATGGGTTTGTTAGGGGACATTGCTATTTTAAATCAGTGAATATTAAAATTAGCTTCATTGCAAAGGTTTTTGACTCAAGTGAGTACATTGATGTCTTAAAATAAAAAAACGTTTTGACAAGATCCCCCATGATATCCCCCTACAGAAGTTACAATCCTTTCTCACAGATTCCTTCTTGGTCCAGCAGGGAGATCGAATTATAGTAAAGTGGGGCAATATCCGGAGTACCTCAAGGATTAAAGTTGGGGCCTAACAAGGTTTTCTCAAATTTACTGATGACTTTCCAGCTGACTTTTACAATCTTATTTTCTACTAAAGCAGGCTTCTGGAAAATATCTGGTATAAAGGATCGTAATACATTATATTATAAAACATTTTATTATAAAAAGCAAATAAGTGAAAGCATAATTATATGAAACAGAGCTCAGAAAAATGCTGCACTACTTCCTTTAATCATTTAAACTAAGACACAGTTCAACTAATGTGTAATAGATAATTAGAAAGTCACCATGCTGGGTGTTATTCTTGATCAAGCCTAAGGAGCTGGGCCAACTCCTAGCTCTTATTCTTTCTTAAGGATTATCTCAAATTTCTTACAAATGGTAAGTCAAATTTTTTATTTCAAAAGTCACAATTCTGACTTTGAAAAAGAATATTCCACACCAAACTTATTTTCATAGTCAACTAAAAATAAAAGGAATGCCCGCTGAGAGTCTATGTAGAAGTACATAATTAAAAGCTCATACCTAATGATTAATATAAAAAGCAATATCAAACCAGCTGAAATATCTCTAAAGAAAAGTCTTTGGAATCAGAATTTCTAGCGTCTTCCTGCTTGACACAAGCAAATCCCACTTCTATTTGGAACACGTTTGGACAAATCCTCTAACTTATTATAAATCCTACAGACAGTTTTAGTATCATGCTCGGTATTAATCCAAGCTGAACAGGAATACTAGATGCTTAGGAGATTGCATCAAGACTTCTGGCTTGGTTGAGCCTCACCACTGATTCCTGCTTCTTCCTGTCTCACCTTACTGGTTTCAAGATAGCTGAAGCTTTGATTCCACCCAAAAAGTCATTATTATATGTGTATGTGTGGTCACCAGGTGACATAACATAGTGACATTTGGATCAATAAGAATTACATTTTTTGTACAGATGGATAGGGCCTGTATTGAAGACAGAAATGATTTAAACAAAAAAAGTATTTTTGAGGTTAAAAATTATTAAATTCTTAGACCATATCGAGGAAAAGGATGTGTCCTGATGATTTAAAAATTATTTTTATAAACTAGTGGTTTTAAATCTTTAAAGGCCACAGAGTCCAGTAGATGATATTTTTAAGGATGTGTATGCATTATTCCAAACTTATTTAAAGATAATTGAAACTTATAGGGGGTGGGGGGGGCAGATTTTATAGGATGACAGATTGATATAAAAATTCAAACCATGTGTCCTTAATTAATAAAAATTAGTCAGCTTAAGATTAATTAAAACCTTCTAAGAGGCTGTAAAAAAGAAAAAATGCCAATATCAATAAATAAAATTAAGGTGTGAAATTTTAAAAATAATTTTTTTTGTTCAATAGTAAATTATTTTCATATTCTTTAAAAGAAAATATTTTTGAAAGTAAAACCAACAATAACTTTATTCATTTTAGTAATGAAACATTAACTTAAAAAAAAAAAAAAATTAGCATAATTACAGTATTTCCTTAGGATGAAAATTCATTACAGAATTTTTGAGGTAAAACCGCTTAAAATAAGTAAATGCTGTCCCAATTACAGCCTTTGGCATAGGCGGTTGAAATTTTTTACACAGATCCCTCATTTGGAACTCATAAAACCTTAAAAGTGTTTTTTCCTCTTCGGCACTTAACATGGCTTGCTGGGCATTAGGCTGAAACATAGTAAAGATATATTAAACTGGATGAAGAAATATATCACATTACTATAGAAATTTTTTTGAAATTCAAATATAATTACTTAGCTGTCTTTCATTAACTATAAATTAACGTAAATATAAACAAGAGGAAAAAAAAAAGTTACTTTTTTTTTATTCAAAAATTCACTTGTCACATAAACGGAAATTAAATTAGTTCTTAAATTGATATTGTTCTCATGGATAAACATTCTAATACAGGCTAAAATAAAAAAACCTCCATTTGTTTACATAGAAAAAAAGTAAATAATAAACATAATTTATATTAAAATGAGAGATTCCATACATCTGGTAGAAAATTTGACTATCACAATCCTTGAAAAGAGAGGCAAAAGACTTGAATAAATAGCATAAAATAAATTTTTTTTTCACTTTTAAATAGGAAGATGCCAAAAATTGTTTAAAATAAAATAAGGTCTAAATTTAAGAAAGTTGTAAAAATTCCAAATGGGGTTTCATTAACAACAGAATTTTTTAAGAAAATTACCCCAAATCAAGTTATTCATGGTGGCATGGTTGATGATTAGTTGGCCGTCTCGAATATCGTGTGAGAATGGTCGGGGTTTCGGCCAGGAAGAAAAAATATACACCACAATTTGGAGTAATATTTTTATTTATGCCAACGTTTCGGCTTAGCTAGTAAGCCATCATCTGCAGTTGTTTCTGCAGTTTACAATGTGAACAGACACCGCCCTGGGGAGATTTCTCCACCCAACACCATTGCCCTGATGATGGCTTACTAGCTAAGCCGAAACGTTGGCATAAATAAAAATATTACTCCAAATTGTGGTGTATATTTTTTCTTCCTGGCCGAAACCCCGACCATTCTCACACGTTATTCATGGTGGGTGGAGATCAATCCCTCAAGGGACATTAAATTAAAAAATTGTTAATATCTTTATCATTATTTGTGTTTAGAAGACATTTATAGAACATAATACATGAAAATATAATTCATTAACTTTTGTATGCAAAATAAATATTAAGAAAGTTATTTGGAAATGTAGGAGGGTTTGGCGAACCCTCTCTTTCTACTTCCAAGTCTTTTCAGAGCCAGTCCTAAAATAAAATTGAAAAATTATTTAAACTATCATTCTCATAATCCTTTATGGCTCATGGTATTAATTAGTCTAAAATTTTTACCTCTGTTTATCTTTAAAAATTGGAAATCTGTTTAGTTTAAGGGAAAATTTGATATTATGAACTTCTCAGATGTTAGTTTAAAAAAATAGATTCATTCAACAAGTTTTGAATTTCAAGCCCTTCTTGAATTATTTTTAAGAATCAAAGCTTAAATATTAAAGTATAAATCCAAATAAATATATTAAAGTATAAATTAATCATAAGAATCCTTGAATTCTTCATAAAAATTCAAGAATGGATCTCATGGCTAGAATTCTGGACAACTTAAAATTAATACTATGATAAGCATTAAGATTATGAAAAGGACCTTTGGGTCAATAAAATAGCTTTGTTAAAAAATGCCTAGCTCTAGGTTTGATAGAGTTTCTCTTTTTATTTTTTTTATAAAGCTGAAGTAAAATGACCTAGTAAAAAGTAAATTGAGAATTTAGATGGAAATTAAAAAAAACTCTCTGTCACACAAGAGCTATGTAAAGCGAACAGACTTCACTCAGTACTGGTGGCAAATAATTAGTATTAAAAATATACCACTTATTTGATAAAGCTCTGTCAAAGTAGTACACAGTGAGTTGCTCAAACTGTGAATTATATTTCTAATATCATTCTCAGGTTGACTTTCCAGTAAAAGGGTTTTGAATCACAAAGAACAAAGCTCTCCAACTTTCAACATGACTGCTTTATCTGTTATGAGGCAGGAATGTTCCGTTATCCTAGCATTGGTAAGTTTGGAGGAGAGATTGAACTCATATTGAACCAAGGAAGATTTTGAAAATTAATTACTTTTAGCAGATTTCGGAGAGGAAAATCATATTAGGTTACCATGATACGACTTTTTGAAAAATATTAACACATCTTAACCAATATAATATTACAGGAGATAAAAATAAGGTCTTTTTAAAATAATATATGAATTCATATGGGTATGTGTGTGTGCCTGTAGCACTCTCTGATTTTAAAATAATGAAACCAAATTCTATATTCATTGCAAACCGTAGGATGAGTTTGTTCATAATCAGTTGAGGAGGAGAGACATGATCAACCAAGGATAGGTTATACACAGTGGCAACTCATCAATTTCTCATATATATATACAATTATTTCAATACTATATTTATATTAAAACTGATTAGTCTTTTTAAAACAGTACACACAGGATCAGAGCTTTATCATTCACTGAAATTTCTCTCTTCTTAAGATTGTGTTTTAATATATAATCATTAAGGGGCAAAAATGTACTATATTCTACTATATTCAATTTTGTAAAGCATAATGGCATTTTTTCCCCTTTTTTTAAAGCAAAATTTTGTCTTTTACACAATAAGACAAGCAATTTAGCTATACTTTTCCATTAAACTCTGATTAACTTGTCATGTTAGTTTTATCCTAAATTTTTAGTTTTTGTAACCAAAATAAATTATACTCTAGAAGCACTTAAGGTAAGAATGTTGGTTAACGGCATAAGGACAATAAAAACATACCTCTAGTTTACACTTGAACTCATCAATGTACTTTCTATTTGCTTCTATTCTTGAAATCTGCAACTCTGCTTCATCTTTGAACATCCAATGTTTTCTCTGAGAGCTAGTAGGAAACATCTTCGTAGCAATAACAATACAAACCAACAATTAAAAATATCTGAAGTCTCCTAACGAACTCAAGTTTTGAAGGTTACGTTATAGCAGGCTATATTATTATGTATAATTGTACTAGAGGTTAGAAAACTTGAATTACATACATATGACGCAACAAAAACAAATATGTCATCCCTATGGAAATTTGATTTTTTTAATAAAAAGTAAATATTACAAAATTCCTTAAAATTTTTAATTATTTAAAATACATTCATGTTTGTATAATTTTATATAATAGTATGTACTTTAATTATGCAATTAAACTATTTCAACTGCAGAATCGTAAAAATGTTTCAAACGAAATTTTGGATAGAAGACTTAACTTCACTCCTGATCAACCACTTACACGCATAAACCTTTCTCTGTCCGTCGCCTAAACTTCAGTCCATTACTTGATGTAAATATGACGTAGCCCAGCAATTACATTAATTTTTTAGTGATCTTTAATTCCGCCCGCAATTCCCCCCCACTAATACTAAGGTTTTTTTTTCTTCAAATTACATAGTTTATTGAACTAATATAATAATTTAATTTTAAGTACCAGTATAAGTTATTTTGTATTTTTATAAATATAAGAAAATATGGTGATATGTTGCGGATTAACCCCCACATCTTATATTCTATCTTTCTAATTTTCAATCCGAGTGACAGACCCCCTCACCCCCACCTTCATTGAAAATTTTTCTTTTATCAATAAATAAATTTGCATTGAGTTTCAGTACACTAACTAAATATTACTCTCACTGATAAGAAAAAAACTTTTTTTAATCGCGATTGAAATTTGAAGTAATCTCCTACAACTATTGGTCCGAATTTTCTCAAAAATACTTCCTAAGAATTTATTTTTGCATATAAGAACAAGGTGCAAAATTTTTTTACAAAATGTCTAGTTGTGGGTTATAAACAGTTGTATTTAAGCCTTTATTGCTAATTGTTAATTTTGTTATGTAACTCTCAGGATCTTTCTTTTATTAATAATTAAATCTGTGTTGAGTCTCATTGAACTAATCTAAATATTAGGATCATTGATTAAAAACATTTTAAAACTTTTTAATGAGACTACATTTCAGGTAAACCTCCACCTTCATTGCTTTGATTTTGCACATCAACGAACTAAGATTCCATTATTATTTTATGTCAGTATGCGAAAAAATTGCATTGACAAAACTGAAAACTGTAGCCTGTAGAGTCTGACACACACACACACACACACACACACACACACACACACTCCTAAATTTCAATGAAATTTCAAGTATCGCGAAAAAGAATTTCAAATAATCATATATAATAATAACCTCAATAAGTTATAATAAACCAGTTATAAAAAAAAATACTTTAACCTTTGGAATTCACTACTAGAAAATCTATGCTTTCTAAATATTTTCTATTCCAACTTCATTTTAATAAGGCACCTGATTTTTGATTCTTCAGTTTGTTGTTCATGTCTTAAAATGTTTGAATCTTGATTGACCACATTTTAAAAAATTTGTATATTCAGAGAATAAAAATTATTTCATTACAATCAACATGAATTTCTAAAAATTAGAAAACTCATATTAAAAACAAAGTAATGCAACACTAAGCGAAAATCAATTTAAAAACTCACTGAATGGATTCGAAACTGTGTACATAATATGGAAAAAAAAAATG
>KZ807480.1:396590-410820 GCA_000696205.2 Oncopeltus fasciatus | reverse complement strand
AGCCCTGAAGATGGCTTACAATGTAAGCCGAAACGTTGGCAGATAATCCTTTATTAAAAAATACATTTTTTAAATTTGTGTTTTTTGGATCTACCTTGACCGAACCCCAACTAAAATCATCTTAGAATAGCTGACAATGTTAGCTTCTTCTAACATAAGACGATATAAACGTCTTTCTCGGGGGTTTATTTAATGATTTTCTGGCTAGTACCGGTAGTGTAAATGGTTTAGCACGCCAGCCCAGTAAGTAGGAGATCCGGGTTCGAGTCCCGGCTATAAAATGTATGTATTATTTTATTACCAACGACCCCTTTCATTTCTGTGGAACTATACAAGTCTACTATTAGTGGATTGTATTTATGCTTTAATGGTATATTTTACGCTCTTACTCAGCTGTTGAGGCGAGCTTAACAAGCCGCTATACGATGAGAAAAAAAAGGGGATGCCATAGAAGCAGGGTAGAGGGTCTCTCTGGTTGAAGGCTTTCAACTCCCTCAGGCGGGTGGTCTCCCTTGTGGAGGGGGTGACAAAGGCAGTGGGAGAGTGCTTACTGCGCTTGGACATGTGACAGGCCAGTCTTCTCCCGCGTTACACTGCTACTTCCGCGCCACATTCGTAACTGGATGAGGCAGCGAAGGTGTCTACCGCTTCTTATATATATATATCCCTCCCTCTCTCTTCCCTCCCTCTCCTTCCCCTCCCTCTCTCCCCTCCCTTCCCCCTCTATCCCCTTCCCAATCTCCCCCCACTCACTCTCTCTCACTCTCTCACACTCTCACTCTCTCTCTCTCCCCCCACTCTCTCTCACTCTCTCTCTCTCTCAAACTCTCTCTCTCTCTCTCTCCCCCCACTCTCTCTCTCTCTATCTCTCTGTCTCTCTCTCACCCTCCCTACCTCCCAACCTCCCTCCCTCTCTAAGAATAAGTGATTTATTGTCCTTTCGTCCTTTTGGGCCTGTATTGGCTATTTCCTCGGAACTGACTCAGAGAGTTCGGCGGGCTGATCATGTTTTGCTATGTAGTAATTTTCGCTCTTAAGAATACCGCTCTTTAATCATTTTTCCATTCATTCATACCAGCCTTAGGCATACTGGCAAATAAATAATGTTGAATATCTTTTAGTGCTAAAAATTTATATACTTAATTTTTTTACGTGTTGAAAGTCAGATAGATGTACCAAGGTCCTAAATCTAGTATTAATATGTACATCCTTATTAATTGTAAAATTATTTTTAACCCTGGAACAGTTAAATGGAATTATAAAGGAGAAGAATTAGCTAATCGACATTAGCTTCATGGTTTATTATCGATAAATGTCTGCCTCTGGAAGATGGCTGGCTTTGATGGACCATTATTTCTATCCACGTCTAGTTAGTATTCCTCCTCCTTTTGACGTCTCTCACTGTTGTCTAGAGTACCTTTCTTTCTCATGTCTCTTCTCCACTCTCTGTTTTCCTCTCTCAGTCTCTCTAACTCCCTTCCCACACCCTCTTACCTCCTCCCCTCACCCACTCCCTCTCTCCCTCTTTTTAACACAATTGATCTACCTAACCAGCAGGTAGGGTAGGCATCACGTACGGCAATCAGTACACTAGTACTAGCATATTGTTTCGCGCGGTTGTGCGTGTACGTGGGTTTCTGAGGGCGAATGTGTGCTTGTGGGTCCGGATTAGTGGGTATGTGGATTAGTGTTAAATGTACGTACAGACTCAATTAGAATTTACGTCTAGCATTATACAGTTTACATCAACCCACAGAAAATTTATGAGCGTGAAATCTATGCCTTTATGTATTTTTAATTAATACCTCCCTTATTATTGAAAAAGAAAAAATGCTACTTGATCATTATGTACAGGACGTTATATTGAAGCCCTTGGCATAGAAGGACATGCCATAGATAGAAGGATTGGAAATAGATTGCCAAGGACTTCAATATAACACCCTGTACATAATGATCATATAGCATTTTGGTGGTATTTAATACATAATAAATAAATAAATTTATCGTATAAAATTAATGTAGGATTAAATACCACAACAAATACAATCATACCTTCTATTAGCCGTCTTCATTGGTTTCTGCAAACCATCTTCTGTTGGCGAGCGCTTTCGGACAGTGTCCATCTTCTTGGCCGAATACATGTGTTTACTATCACTATATTCTATATTCAACTTGAATACAGACTTTAGTGAGTTGAATACAGACAATGACAGTGAACACATGTATTCGGCCAAGAAGATGTACAATGTCCGAAAGCGCAAGCCAACAGCTAATAGGAGGTTTCATAGTTCTATATTAATTGGTAGTAATAATAACCCTTTAGATTATTTACAAATACGATATATATAAAAAGAAATAAAAGTAAAAGCGGGAGTCTAATAAATAGCTGACAATCAAAAGGAGAGTTTGTTGACCGTAGATATTATTCTAAGATGATTTTAGTTGGGGTTCGGTCAAGGTAGATCCAAAGAGTCATGGAAATGTGAACTTATGGACAGGACGTCCTCTCTTATCTTCATGATAGCCCTGAAGATGGCTTACAATGTAAGCCGAAACGTTGGCAGATAATCCTTTATTAAAAAATACATTTTTTAAATTNTTAATAATACTAAATTTACATAAAAATATATTTCTTAAACAAGAAATGCCAGGGAGTCAGAAAAAAAAATCTTTCTACCTCAGCTGGGACTTGAACCCGGGTCTCCTGCTGTGCAGTGGTCAGCATACTTGCCCTGAAAGAGGAGACCCGGGTAGGAGTCCCGGCTGAGGTAGTAAGAATTTTTTTCTGGCTTCCTTGCATGCCTACATTCTAGGGAAACAAAATATTCCCATTTAGCTCGTCTCTTTTCAAAATGGAATTGTTTTATTCTATTTAGATGGCAATAAAGAAACTCTGAATACAAATATCTTTTTTTTTTTTTTTTTTTTTTTTTGGTTTTTTGTTTTTTTGCGTGATAAGCGAAAAATTTAACACAACGAAATTTACTTTTAAGAATTGCGGATTCTACAGTGTAAATTATCAAAAATGTATAACAACAAATACATAAATATTATAACGAACATTATTTTGGATTAAATATTACAGCTGTATACATGTATAGATAATTTTAAATGATCCTAATTACCAGCTTTTAATTTTTTTATGGATTTATGTAGATCTGAAAGAAGATTACAATTTTTCTTAGTACTAATTTTGAAAATAAATATTATCATTGGAGAAAAATAAATTAAAATCTGCTAAAAACAATAAACAATAAATTCTATTAGCACAATTGTTTATATGCGCAATATATGTCAAAAGAACCCTGCAGTAATTGTAGCGCAATAAGGCCGTGTCAGTACGATTAACTAGCTGCAAGATAGTGACCATTGAAGTGGTCGACTAAAACTCAATAATCTTGTATCCCTTGCAATCTAAAATATGATTTGGACTGATAAGTTTGTGTAGATCAAGTCCCCTGAATTATTTTCTCCGATTGGATGTCAGTAAGAGTGTGAGAGATAGTATAGCATAGCATCGTTGTATAGTATTGCATAGTACAATATAGCATCTCAGCTCCGTAATTGAGTATACGACGGGGAGAACGAGGATTCCGAGAGTATAGAACCTCAGCTCAAACTCAGTAATTGAGTACACCCCGGGGAGAACGAGGATCCAGTGAGTATAGAACCTCAGCTCAGAGCTCAGTAATTGAGTATACCCCGAGGAGAACGAAGATTCAGAGTATATAGAACCTCAGCTCAGAGCTCTGTAATTGAGTATACCTCGGGGAGAACAAGGATTCAGAGAGCATAGCATCTCATCTGAGCACTCTGTAATAGAGTGGAACTCGCTGAGAGTGTAAAAATATTTTATAATCCTTGGTGAAGCTATTGAGTTATTGTTGTAAACTTAAAGGCCATCAAATTGAGACGATCAATATTGTCAAAGAAGAAAACTATAATTGAAATAAAACTGAAAACAAAACTCATATTAATAACAATATATATTATTGATGAATTAAACAATTATTTCTTAAAATTACGAGAAATTATCATTACATATAAAGTTAATTCAAAAACTGCGTTGTATTTATGCAATAATTTTATTATATGAAATAAAATAATACTAAATTTACATAAAAATATATTTCTTAAACAAGAAATGCCAGGGAGTCAGAAAAAAAAATCTTTCTACCTCAGCTGGGACTTGAACCCGGGTCTCCTGCTGTGCAGTGGTCAGCATACTTGCCCTGAAAGAGGAGACCCGGGTAGGAGTCCCGGCTGAGGTAGTAAGAATTTTTTTCTGGCTTCCTTGCATGCCTACATTCTAGGGAAACAAAATATTCCCATTTAGCTCGTCTCTTTTCAAAANAGCCCTGAAGATGGCTTACAATGTAAGCCGAAACGTTGGCAGATAATCCTTTATTAAAAAATACATTTTTTAAATTTGTGTTTTTTGGATCTACCTTGACCGAACCCCAACTAAAATCATCTTAGAGTTTACTTTTGAATATCTGACAGCCATTTATTTCAAAGCAGTTCACAAACATTATTCATGGATATCCATTTTCTTTTTTTATTTCTGCTTTATTTTTCAGACCCACAATGAAATAAAACAGAAGAGTAATTAAAATAGGTATATAGTAAGAACAAGAGTCGACAAGTAAAGTCTTTAAGGTCGCTGTAATGTAATTTCATTTTATAATTTCACTCATTATTCAATTTTATAATATAACTTTTTATTTGGCATTTTTTACTTTTACTTTCATGATATATCATAGTCAAAAATTTGGCAATTAAAAGTGTATTCCTTTCATTTAATAAATCTATCACTTTGATGTTGACTTCTGAAGAATGTATAGGCCCAGGGTATATTTTTGTATTAGCATTAATATATACACAGTTTCATTAGGGATTGCGTTCTTTTTTTTTTTTTCTTTACGGAACTCAATATTTTCTTGACAAATTTTTTTTGATAATTATATTTACTAAAATTTATGTGTAGGTAGATAATTTAATCCTTCTCAAAAATCACATTTCAATACTAGAAATAAATAAGTCAATAACATAAAACTCTCGCCAAAGTGGTAATTATGATTTCAATAATAATAGTGATAATAACAGTAATGACAATTTTTCCTAGTATGACTATTATTCGAATGCTATTCAATCAGTCGAATAATCGTCGGTAAAGTCTTTACCTATATGGAGATGAAAGATTTTCAGACTTACAATTACGAGGTTACGAGGTAGTATCAAAGGAGTAATGGAATAAAAGGAGATTTAAGGAACTACATTTCCTAAAAACTTATAAAAAACACAGGTTCGTGTACGTAAAAGTTACGATTGAAAAGGTAGATGGGTTCCAAGTTACTCTAATTACCCATTTACACTCCACTGTCAACTGTATCTTAGAAGATGTTGCATTTTGGAGAGGTCTGGCTTGGGTAAAATGACCATAAATTATTTTAAATAAAATAACCAAATATTTCCCCCGTAAAATATATCCAATCTACGACATTGTTGGATAGTTTGAACAATTTTTAATTGCCATTGGGATAATGTTTGCCTTATTTGGTGACCCGCTAAGGAGAATTGGAGACTGCTTTTGTCTTGCGAGAGACAATGAATCCAGGTTAATATAGCCGAGGTGAAGAAGTCCCTCCGTGTAATTGCCTGTGGCAGGCTAAAAAGAGACTCCAGCAGACAGTAGCAGAGGAAATGACGCTTTCCCAGGGAACGGGCAGGGGTCAGGGTGTGGTCAAAAGCCACTCCTTAAATATTAATAGGCTTCAGCCTCAGGCAAAACCTGGGGATTTGCTAGAGCACACATAGTCCGCTGGGATAGCCATTTGTTCATTGATCCCTGCAAGTGGGGTTCCTTTCATGAAAATTCTTCTCCTAAGATTTTGAAAAATTTTACCAATTTAAGGAAGATTTCCCTAGAAACTTCCGTAGAAAAAAAAACAATGGTCTGGCGCTATTGGTTCATTGTTCGTTCCTTCTATTCTTATATTACAGAAACTGTCATTGATATGATAGAAGGCACTACAATCAGACTACTCTTTCCCAATTCAGAGGACATCCAACTCCTTTGCAAAAATATTACTTTCATTGAAAACAGCGTAGAGTTGTTATTGCTTGGACTCTAAATGTAACTAATGACTAATAGTAAAGAAGCTATGAAGCTAAGTTCAAGTCAAAAGTCGGCGTCCAATGTCAATGATACAGGAATTTTTTTCTTCTTTGAGGCTATTTTGTGCGTACCAAGATTTTCTAACAAAATCAATGAATGACCAATATTTACCTTACCAATGAAATGAATAACCTATTTCTTCACACCCCTCCCCTTAAATTTCTATTAACTATTATGTTGAAATAGTCGAAATACATTCGATACCTATCGAAATGTTATTATACATTTTGTAATTTGATTACAATTAGCTATAATAAAATAAAAAAAAATAAAAAGACAAAATTACAATGGCAAGAGGAGAGAAGGTGACCAATGACACGACTCTCAAATAAAATACAAACTATGTTCCCAGGTCACGAGGCCCTTTTCAGTTGAGTCGACGTTGGAGTTGGCTAGTAGAATGCTAGTAGTAGTAGAATGGTATAGCAGTTTAGAAAAGGATGAAGCGGGAAGAAATGAGGTCTAGAATAGGGATATTAAAATCGTGATGAAGGGAGGAATTGGATACGTAATAGGGAGCGTTAGCAATTATTCTGAGGGTTTTGGATTTAAAGGCTTTCCAATTATTCGCTGGATGTTGAAAGGCTTGGCGGCCACCCAGATTTCTTGTAGAGCGTCATTTGTTTTCCATTGTAATTTTGAAGTTCCTATTCATGAGTCTGTATAGGAGTCCTTGTCGTCGTTTGAGTTCTTGTCTTTTAATTTTAGTATGTTCACCCTATGTGAGTCGTAAGTCAAGGCATAACCCCAGGTAACGAAAGGAAGTTGAGAGTGGTTACGGAATATTGTTAAATTTCACGATTTTAGGAAAGTTTTTCTTACGTAATTGGAAGTTAACTTGAACGCATTTCTCTTCATTAATTTTTATTTTCCATTTGCCACACCATTTTTTAATGCTATCGAGATGATGGAATAATAAATAATGTCATATAATGTTAGCATAGTTTCATAATTGCTTAGGCTTAATACAGTTAAGTATAACTACTTTATTATAACCAAGTTTTAAAGTTATTATTATTTATAATATAATTATTTACTGTTTAATTATTTTATTTTTCAATGGAGGAGTGAGAGTGCAACCAGTCGGTTAAGCCTACCCAAACTGAGCACTTTTTAAATACACTATTGGTATTTTAAAGGATTTTTAAATATCTCATATCATCTATAAATACTGGGGATGGAGAAAACAAATATAAAAGGAAACTTCGAACGAAAATAAAATGCAGGTGGATAAGTGTTACTTCAATAGGAATCAAAGTTTACCAAGAATTATCATAAGAGGATCTGTGGGGATAGAAGTGCAAAGGAGTATCAGAATATGTACGTATAGATAACTACTTCAGACCGTTCCATTGTATTCAAACGAGGTATCTCGTAAACTCCGGCCCAACCCCACTGAATAAACTTTTATTTACAGCCAAGCACACTTACCAAGTACTACGTCAAAGTTCTTAAATTAAAGCAAAAGCTGATCGAACTTGGTGAATTTCAACCACCACCGTGGGGGGGGGGGGGGCTTCTCTCTTATTACAATGAAAATATTTTGCAGGCAAGGATGGCAGAAAACAGGGGATGTGAAAAACCAATAAATGAATCCAAATGTGTCCAGATAAATATCCAACTAAGGAAAGCTTCTTCAATTAATGTAACGTACAGAAACAACCCTTTGCCTCTTTCAGAGTCCACCCGCTTCACAGTCATCCACAGAAAACTCCAATTTTATACTAATCCATAAGCCCAATCCCTATCATCGGACTCCAATCCCTGCAATCTACCTCGACGGCTAAAACGAAGCTGGCCTCGCCTAATTAACTGGGAGTAGGAACGATTTATTTGTTCTTATTATTATCTATTATTATAATTTTTTCATTGGAGTTGCGGCACAGGGCGTTCTCTCACCCATGCTGTTGTAATTCTCAACCAATAAAACAATATAGTAAGCAAATTGCAAAATTTAGTTTATTTCCCAAAATTTAAATATTAAAAAAAATAATTTATACCGTAAACAGAACGTTGACGTTGANAAAAAGAAAAAATGCTACTTGATCATTATGTACAGGACGTTATATTGAAGCCCTTGGCATAGAAGGACATGCCATAGATAGAAGGATTGGAAATAGATTGCCAAGGACTTCAATATAACACCCTGTACATAATGATCATATAGCATTTTGGTGGTATTTAATACATAATAAATAAATAAAAGAATAAAAGAATATCGACGAAATACATAATAAATAAAAATAATAATAAAAGACTATCGACGAAATACATAATAAATAAATAAATAAATATATATATAATATGAAATTTAAATTAAAAGTTGTGCAACAAAAATAGCAAATATATTTATTTCTAAATTGTGGGTAAATAATAAATATTTTTCATTGATACATAATGTTCACCTAAAAAAGAGTTTTTCGCCTACTGAATCCCTTTTTCGTTTAGAGATGGATTGAGAAATTCCTCCAAGAAATTGGAAATATATAAAAGAAAGGGTATATCAGGGCCCGACAGCCTTTAATTTTGTTATTTTTTTTATTTGTTACTTCTTGCCATTGATCTGGCCTGGGTGTGATCAGGCTCCAGTCAACTACGAAGTCTGAAATTACTGGATAAGGCGTAATTTCATTTATATCTGTATTGTAAAACTGGTAAATCCTCAGGAGAAATGATTGCCCCTTGAACTACTTGCCAAACGACATGGTTAAGATTGAAGTGAGCAGAAGCTAGAACTGAGGGGTTGAGAACTGAAGATCAGTGGCCAAGTTCTTAGTGCCTAGCATGTCAATAGCTCCGTTTGTTTACGGCCAGTGATCCTGCTGAATACCAAAGCACATGCGCCTACACACTCTCCACCAGCACATGTAACTCCCCTACAGGATATATTTATTACAAGTCTCCATCTACTAATACTAATAACTTGTATCTGTTTCTCATACATTATCCCCATCAGCTTAATCGGGAAAATAAGCTAGCTTTAAAGTTTATATGAATTTTCATTAAAATCCTTCTGATGTTTTCTACATTTCTTCTAAGAAGGACGCAAGGTGCTCCTTGCAATGAGAGTGATTCCTTTTGATATTCTCGTATCCCAAAATAATAAAATCTAACCCTTGGATATATTTGTTTTATGTATAATTTTTATTAAAAATATACCAATACAAAATAATTTTAAATGAAAATTGTTGACAGCAAGGAAAAAGCGCAGTAACAAAACCTTATAGATTTGAACATAATAATTAAACAAAACTTCAATGTACTGTTAATAAAATTATATATAAAATAAAAATTATATATAATGCATTTTTACAAAAGATTTCTGGTCACATACGCATGAGACTGGCACAATGAGGAGGACGGACAGGGATAGAAGAGAGTGAAAGGATACTGATTATGGTTTGGGTTTACAGGAAAAAGGGTGTGGATGGTTAGGTATAGAATCTTAGAAATAAGGGAGTAATATCTGTGTATGTTTAGTGAGGTTAGGTACGTAGAAAGGGACATTGCACATTTTTCATAGAAACTTAGATTATAGGATGGATTCGTTTTTGTTTTTTTGTTTTTTAGGTGAAATAGTACTTCCCTATAATTTAGTACTTCAGACTTCTATGCCATAAGTCCAGGTTTCAGTTTAGTTGTATATATTACTCATTTGCTTAAGAGGGATAATTTTGAACTTTTGTTTCTGAGTCAATCTTGGATAAAATTCAATACAAACTCCAAAAATGGATGTTGTCCAGAACACTTCTGGCATAGTCTGATATGCGCTCTTGAATGACCTGACGGTCCCTTCCCACTCACTCATGAAGTTATCTTAGAATAATAACGCCAAAGAATAATCAATTCCTTTCAGGATGGTACTGACTTTTTCTACGGTTGCGTCCTGGAGACTTGTCAGTGCAATCATGCGTCTCGCGTCTCCCCAGCTGTATTGATATTTTCCTGGTCTGTGGAGACCGCATATGACTGGAATTTCGATGAAGGCGACTGTCGTGTCTCCCCATTAAATCTCAATGAGCCCTTAGAAAGGCTTTCTTGGTATATAAACGAGGTATCTCGTAAACTCCGGCCCAACCCCACTGAATAAACTTTTATTTACAGCCAAGCACACTTACCAAGTACTACGTCAAAGTTCTTAAATTAAAGCAAAAGCTGATCGAACTTGGTGAATTTCAACCACCACCGTGGGGGGGGGGNTTATATATACATATATATAATATTCGAATATCCTCCCCCCAATATATTTCTAAAAAAAAGTAACAACCAAATTATGGTAGTTATTCAATTAAGTTTGAAGTAAACGGCCGACATGACTTATTTATCCAGTTATTTTAATAAGCAATTATAAAATTGCTAAAAAAAAGGAAATAAACTTGCATCTTTAGCAAGCACCTTTCAAAGAAATGTCTACAACCAGTGGTTGGTTCTTGACAGGAAATGTTTAATTGAGGAATGAAGTGTATAGCCATGTAAAATAAATTCAAGAGATGTTGTTACCAACTCAAACATATATAATAACATAATCTTTCAAAATATATATTAATTCTACTGTCGTCCACAAGTTCCTTTGAAAGAAATTTCTCGAGCTACTTGAAAAACAATAGAAGGTTTGACGAGGCCCTCTACCCCACCCCTTTAAATTTCTCATTTCACACTCAGCCACAAAGTTGTCCATCCTGCAGAGTGTGCTCCTGGCCCGACTTACTTACAAACATTTTTGTATCAGGAAATACCTGTCTATGTATTGTCGTGTACAAATACTAGCTCAGCTGTGGCTGGATATTTTCCCCAGATTGCACTTAATCCTACATTATAGGGCATTTTAAAATAGTTTCTGAGCATATAAATTGAACTCATCGAAGTTCTAGAGGATTTAAAAAAGAGGCAAAACAAAATTTATGATTTTCAGGCGAAATTTATCCAGACCTTATTACTGAGCTTTAATAATAATTGTGTTTTCTCACATTTGTATTTTTATCAGGATTACTGCTGATTGAACATGAAGTAAAACGTACAATTTTCATTTAAAAGATTTCATTTAAGGAAATGTTAACAAGCTCTTCCTCGTCAATAGTGACACAAAGGATTAATTTAATGTGAGTATTAAATATGCGCCATTTGACATAAATCTTTGTTCAAAACTTTAAGATATTCTTATTAGATGTTTTTGTTGGGGTTCGGTCAAGGTAGATCCAAAAAAATACAAATTTTAAAAAATGTGTTTTTGTTAAATTATCTGCCTACGTTTCGGCTTACATTGTAAGCCATCTTCAGGGCTGGCTGAAGATGAGCGCTAACCAACTGCACAGTGCGGGTTGTGCAGGTTGGGCGCCCCCGCCTGGAAAGTGGGGGACCCGGATTCGATTCCCGGCTAAGGTAGTGAGATTTTTTCTGGCTCCCGGTACGATTCAAATTAATTAATTATCATCATTATTTTAATACTTAATAATTAATTCTTCATTAAAGGCGTTTCCTACCTTAAAATTAAATTATCTTGATTATTGTAATAAAACATAACCTTTATAATTCATCCTAACAATTGCTGTCATAAGGAAAGTCCAGAATAATCTAAAGGGTTATTATAACTACCAATGAATATAGAACTATCATACCTTTTGTAATCCGTCTTCATTGGTTTCTGCAAACCATCTTCTGTTGGCGAGCGCTTTCAGAAATTATCCATCCTCGTGGCCGAATACATGTGTTCTCTGTCACTGTCTGTATTCAACTAAGGATTACGGAAGGTATGATAGTCCAGAATACGTTGGGCATACAACTCAATTATTATCCCTTTTGTGTCTATTAATGTTTATTATGGTTTAATTTGCAAAGAAAAATATTACTTACAGACGAACATATCGAAAAACATATTAATTTGGTTCATTCCTGTAGATAGACACAAAAATATCTTTGAGAAAAATGCTCATGTATTTTGGTTTAAAACTTTTAAAACACAGAGTTTCAAAAATATCACCTTCTGTAAAATCCGATTATTCGAATTTGTTTTAAGTTAATAACAAACTATGAAAAATGACCCTATAAAATATCTTTCGCTTTTGAGTGTGCGCATGAGAGAGGCAGAGTACTCTTTGAAATGCCGAATATTTGTTAATTTTGTTAGGAGCAGTCTAATTAAAAACTAATGAAAAATATACAACAGGAAGTTTCAGTTTCGATGTTTGAAACAATAATCTCTGCGACCGTTCCATATAAGTACGATATTTTGTCAGTGGATGGGGTTTTGAAAAATCTACAAAATTATACATATTTAATATCAAAACACCTTTGCGCTTTTACAAAAAAATTATTGATTTTTCGCGAATAATCAACCGGGTATGCATCTATCTGATATCACAAACTTAGGCTAGTTTCAAAGGTTAAAGTTGCCAATATAGATGAAATTGTTGAAAATGTTCTCTATCCACCATTGGGCCTGACGATTCGAGATCCAATGATTCCTTCACCATATATTTTACCTTCCAACGATTTTAACCAAAATGGAGTTTATCTTAAATGAAATAAATCAGTTGGCTTGCCCATCGTTGCGAAATGTTCGTTCATCAGTCCTGAGCACATAGTATCTGCACACAATGGCAGAATCTCAGACGGTGAACACAGTCTCGCTTAATTCCTAGTGCAGAAGGCTTGGGTTAAAACATTCTTCAACCTCGTCTATTTAGTATTCATTTCCTTATTCGCTGGTATTTTACATTATATAATCACTACTCACCATCCTTACTTATCCTTACTAAGTAATGGGGCGAAATAAAATTAGATAAGACCTACCTTCAAACGGAGGTGTTGAAATAACGACCATACAGACTTGAAACTTCTACTATCTATAATTAGAAATTCAATTTTTTTATTTTCAATTAAAAGCTTTAGGGTAAAAATATAACACCTTTATGGTCAAATATTTACGACCATAATTATTTTTAAATAAGCAACAAAGAGATGCCAGTCCGGAGGCCATAAACCGAACAGTTTTTTCTTATAATTCCTCTTATGTCTTCATAATTTTATATTTTATAAGAAAAAAAATACACCGTTTAAAAAGAAAAGAAGCTAAAATATTATGAAAATAAAAAATACGAATTATGCATGTTTTTGAAAAATACCCTAATTTATCTCGGTACTTTGACAAGATACTTGCCTGAAACATAGAGTCTCAGACCACTTGCGAATGTATGTGTGTGTGTGTGTATAATATATATTAACGCTAACACACACATAAATTACTAATGTGAACTTGGTTTATTGCATTAAATGAAAACTTAGCAGGTTCTAAGAACTTGAAATATGAGATTTGAATGAACCTCATAATAAAGTCAGATGAGAGTTAGAAATTAATACTAATTTCAGGAATTAAAACGTCCTTTGGCTTGAAATGTTTGAGTTTTGTAAGGAGCACACTACAGTATCCCTAATAGTTTAAATCGTACATCCTCTGACCCCGAAACTAAGTAAGCATAATGGTTTTTAAAAAATAACAAGCTTTATTATATAAAACATGCCCCTTTTCTCAGTTAACTTCTTCTCCGTGTTTTTTCTCCCTCCCTCTATCTCCGTAGACTATAGGATCGTCCTATGGAACTGTGTAAAATGATACCCATTCTTCATTCAGCCCTGAAGAAGCCATCACATGATGTGCGAAAACAACTGGGCAAAAAAACTTCAAGCCTCAAAGAAGAGACTATGAATATTTCTGGAGACCATCATGGAAGTCCATATGAACATCTAGATTGAAATTATTTATTTATAATTTTTTCTGCCTATGCAAATGACAAGTCTCTCGCTAGGAACTAGCCACTATGATAAGCCCTCATCGGGTTTCAGCTTACTTTGGCTTTTCCCGATAATTGAAAAACTTAATGAGGATAGCGGGGACGACAGATAGGTTCAGAGGGGGTTTCTTTCTCGTCCCTCTCCGTCGTACTCTCAATTATCGGAGTCTCCTTATCGGCTGGTAATGAGAAGGTGGATATAGAAACTCACCTTTATAGGACGCTCCTATAAACCTACACTGAGACGAGGGGGGGGGGGGGGGGG
>KZ807480.1:370435-387979 GCA_000696205.2 Oncopeltus fasciatus | reverse complement strand
TTCTTACATATCCTTTTTTCTTGTTGTACAGATATTTCATTTTTTATGCATTACTGTTATTTGTGTGTATTGTCTTTTTAGCCCTGATGATGGCTTACTAGCTAAGCCGAAACGTTGGCATAAATAAAAATATTACTCCAAATTTTGGTGTATATTTTTTTCTTCCTGGCCGAAACCCCGACCATTCTCACACGTTACTTCAGTTATAAAGAACCTAATACTCAACTTATTAATAAGGATTAAGGAATATTTTTTTGTATTCATTTTTTCTTTATTGTAATCAAATTTAAAAAAACAATTTGTATTGACAGGAATCTAATAAATTAATAAAAATTAAAGAAAAAATTTAACGGACCTTCACTGATCCTACATGATCCATTAAAAATTATGCATACACACACACACATATTATATATATACACAAACATATGCATGTCTGTACACGCTTAACGTCTGAAATTTTTTAAAAAATGGAACCAAATTGGGTATTTCAACTTCTTTTTGCAAACCGTTTTTTTAAAGTCGTTATGGCTAAAATCAGACGGAGGGGGTTAAAGGAAGGCCAATATTTATAATAATATTATCTTCATTACTATTTGTGTCAAGAAAAAATGTCCAAAACTAAGTAAGTATATAGTTTTATACCATTTTTACTCTATATTATGTTTCAATAAAACGCATATTAAGAAAGATATTCAAAAATTTAATTTCGATCGTTTAGCGCGCCCTCTTATTTTGATAATAGAGAAATTCTGTATTTAAACTTTTCATTGCAAACCCTTGAAATAATTCATTTTTGGGTGAAATCGGATGAGGGAAAAGAGATGTTTAGAGCGAGATTTGAATTATGAAAAAGATTATAGTACATAATGGGTGTAACATGTAATGTTTTAACTTTTATGTCCTATATAAATTTGGTGGAAACGCTTATGAAGGAAGAAATGCAGGAATCGTAGTACGATGGATGAGTCACACCCTTTACGCTAGTTCTTATATTCAATTTGAAAATTTAAATTCCTAATTTACTCTTATTTATATTCATCTTTAACGAAACATGAGAAATCAACTTAGATTACGGAGATCCTAAGCGATAGATTTTTTTTTTTAGATCTATTTTCTATTATAGTTCATTGCATATTTATTTCATAATAGGAACTTGAATAAAATATTTCATAATTTTGCCTTAATAAATGATACTTTATTAGAAATAAAAAAGACTAAATATGAAGTAGATAGTAATGAAGGAGGATAAAATAAAATAAGGAAACGCCTATTTCTACTGAAGTCTTGATTAACAAATAATTTTAATAAATTAAATTATCTTTTTATATTTTACAGTAAAGTATCTTCCTGTTATTGACTTTATGGAGATAAACTAATCGCAGAAAAGAAAATTGCAGATATCGGTTCTCTCAAGGATTTTATCCCTAATGTGCTGCGGTTAGAGTTAATTATATTTATATTTCTTGTTGTTCTTTGTATAATTTATTTATTTTAAGTGAACGCGACTGCTTTGATGTGCATCTTGAATGTAAGACTTGTAAATAGGCAATTTAATGACATTTATTTCGAGACCAAGCAGCATAGTCATTCTCATTTAACTAGGATTTTTTCATTTGCGATTTCTACCTAGTTTCCATTGCTTCTGTGTTTTTTTTTTTCCCCCTTACCAATATCTTGTCGAACTTATATTTTCCACAAAAATGTGCATAATAAAAATTATAGATGCGCAGTTATGACACATATTCTTTTCATCAAATATTTGTCTAAAACCTGTTTTCAATTTGAAGAAAGTTTTGAAAGACCTAGTCGAAGTCCCAGTGCGACTCAACTTGACAGTAATGGTTGCTTTCTACTGAATTTTGCGAATCTTTTCTTGAATTGATAAAATAGTTTCTGTTCTATTATAGAACTTACTATAGTTACTCTGCTTTAGTTAGGTTTGTCCCTTGAGGTCCTTCAACAAGGGACCCGCAGGCTAAGAGAGGTATTGTCTTAAGAGGAGGAGTGTAACGTGAAATAGAAAGACAGGGTCGTTCCAATCCTTGGAAGATTAAAAAGACTGCGTTCTGTCAGAATGTGTTTAGTTCTCTCTTGGAAAAACTCCAAATCTGGGAAAGCTTCACGAACTGTGTGGAAGGGTTCTACGACTGTTATATTCCGACAAACAAGAAACATGTTGAAAGCTGAATCTTCTATTGCTTCTGTTTAAAAAAAAAACAGAGGAGGAACATTTGCAAATCCTAGCTTGCCCGCTACCGAGATATTGTTATTCTGATTTATTTATTTATTTACTTCTCCCTAGAAAGAGTGACACTGTATGTACCGAATGCACTGATGATGCATTAAATTTCAATTCATATTATCAATGCACTCAAACATTCTTACAAGGAATACTTTTCGTTTTACAATATTAAATTATATTCTCCTTTAACACTATTTGTTCTCACGAATCTGCGAAATCTGCTTAGTGTATTCTTTACCTACAGCAAGCTAGTCGTTTCAAACAATACATTGGCTTTAAAATTATCAAAGGAAGAAGCAAAAACAATACGCTTAGCATATAATTTACCAATTAATTATTTTCACATCACGTTCTGTTCCCTTCCTTTATACATATTCATCTGGAAATGTATTTTTACCCACAAAAATAAATATTCTTGTGAAAGTGTACTTTTACCTATTAAAAAAAAAAGACAAAATTAAAACTATGAAATATTTGGCCAACAGTTGTAGTAAAAGAGAAATTTAAAAGTTTCCAATTCTCTATATGTTATCCCCCAATACTCAATGTCATATTTTAAATGATCTAATTCCAAAGAGTTTAGAAAAAAAAACAACACATAAACCAATTTAGTGTCTCTTCTCCAAATGTTCAGCTGCATGAGGGGGTTAATACTTTTGTTTTTGAATATTTCTAAAAGATAAATTTTATGATGAATTAATGATATTAAATTTGAATAATGATTCTTACTAAATTTCATGCAGATAAAATAGTGTGGGATAAAATGAAGGCCATTGGGGATGCTGGCCACTCTTAGTGTGGGGCACCAGACTGCTCGCCTACCCTCACTTCTAGTCTGGCATATCCAGGACTGCCCTCATTTCTCTCCCCACCCCTACACTTTCTGCAATTCTTAGGCTTGAATTCCCTGGGATAGCGTATTTGGAGCAATGCCTAGATGCCTTCGAGACTGGAGCTTCAGACTTACGACACTTACGGTCTCCTTAAGGAAGCACAACTACATCCTCAGAACAGCTCAGTTACTTAAACTCTCTCATTGATAACGTGATATAATACATTTTATAACCATTACAAACATCTATTTATTTTAAGATTAGAAGACAATTTTAAATAGATGAGAAATTGTGAAAACTTCCACAATTTCCACACAGCCATGCCCATTTACTCGAGAAGAGTTCTGTTTCCCTTGGTGAAATTGCATGAAAAAAAAAAAATAGAACTTTTATAATCTATTCTCCATCACATAACAATGTTTAAAGTAACTATCGCAATGTTAAAAATTTTGGTAATGCTTTGGTAGGGACAAACACTGATATATTGATTTGGAATCCTCCTCTAAAGGATCACTAAAATTTATACTCATTGTAATTTTTTTTTTCTTTTTGTGTGTTCACTACACTCTTTCTCCCACCTGTTATTATTTATTACATACATGAGTGTTTCATTTAATCTTCTCCAATTGATTATGTGGGATTATTTTTATGTTTCGTTGAAGAAAAAATTCAACTGGAAAAGAAATAAAGAGAAAAAAAGGTGGAGATTTAATTGAAGCCGTCAAGGGATTGTTACAGGATTTGGACAAGCCCGAGTTGAGATCATCAAGAGTCATCTTCGTCAAGGACCAAGGAATGGAAGATGGAATGTTCTTTTTTTTTCCCCTCTAGGAAGCGGTTACAAAACGCAGGCTACTTTTTCCCATCCGTCCCTGACATCGCCTCTGCTTCTGCATTCCCTTTATGAAAGAACAGGATTCTGTACCAGCTTAATATCACCACACTGGGGAGGAATAGAAACCAGCTCAACATTTACCCCTGAGTAATTTCAGATCCCTTTTAAATAACTCATAGAATTGGTACCGTAGACTCCTTGTAGTATCTCTCATCTGATATCATCTTTACGTTAGATTATTGTAGGACAAGTCCATCAGTTCTCAAATATTTGGTTAAGTTTAATAAAACTGATGACAGTTTGAAAATTTTGGGTTTTATTAATTCCAATAATGAAATTTATTTTTGAGGGGAAATTATATTCTTAAAATTATTGGAATGAATGCTAAAAAGTATTGTAGATGTTTTACTATTAGATGATTTTAGTTGGGGTTCTGTCAAGGTAGATCCAAAAAAATACAAATTTTTCAAAAGTGTATTTTTTTAAAAAGATTATCTGCCAACGTTTCGGCTTACATTGTAAGCTTTACGTTCCATTTCCTCTTAGTTTGTTTTTGTTTTGTGAAGGAATTAGGAGTTAACATAAAATTAATTACCCCTGGTCATTTTCAGATTGTGTTACACTTTTTCATCTTCGTTACTGCCTCTATAATTGTCTGTAGAAGAAAAATGAAGTGCATTTCAGAAATGTTCAGTTGTTCTTAAATATCCTAGCTAACATATTGACCAATAACTTATACCATATAATATTTGGTGACAGAAGTGTGGCTGTTGGTCCTCAAATACTGTGGATCCAATGTGCAATTGAATATGAAAACAATTTTTCAGTTTTCAGAAAACAATTATGATTGCAGTTTTTTATAAATTCGCAAAACACATTTTTTTTATACCCGGCTGTCTAGCGAATTCCATTAATTTTAATTAATTTTCCATTTTATTGATAAATTACGAGAGACAGAGAGAATTTGAACAATTGGAAGAGGAGGTTTACCTGTAAATATTTATATTACGTCCCGTAAATATTAATATTACGTCCTAGAAGCTGTTTCCCTTTTAGGGCATAAAATTAACATTTCATTATTTAAAAAATAAAATTCATTTTCTGAAAGAAATTCGTAATATCGCTTTTGAATGTATATTGAAAGATTAAGTTAATTCTAGTATAAAATTGGAAAAAGAGGAGTGGGGATTACCTTTTCTCAGCTGTTTTATAGTTGGTAGATCTTCTACTCCGAGCTCCTTATTTCTTCTAATAAAACAGATGAATTTCGCTTTTCATTTTTCCGACTTTGCAAAAGAAAGCAAAATTTTATCTTTCAAAATTATCTATTTGTTCTACTTATACCATATAAGACAAAAATTTTACGTTATCACTTATAAAGAATATTTATAGAATTTTACAACAGTTAATTAATAGGAGTCTCTTATGGTAACATAAAAATATAAATAAGTCAGCTTTAAATAATGATTAATTTTTATTACTTAACCGCACGATACTTAAAAATTATAATGCAAAAATAAATGAAGAAGGTCTTAAAATCAATCAAATATAGATCAAATGAATTTTTCAAAAACCTAACATTATATGTCATATAATAAACAAAGAGCTCTCTTTTTTGCGGTAGGAATCTCAACATTATAGCACATTTTCTGAAAAATTAAGTTATTTATTTATTCACGAATCTATTATAAAGTAGAGCAGAGATAGTCTTTTTTTTTTCTTTTCTTTTTTTTCAAACACACATTTCTCGTGTTGCTCATAAATACGGAAAAATTAAACATCATATTTTTTTTTCCTGGACATATCATTATATAATACGTTATTTTTTATAACATTTTTCCACCTTTGGGCCGGATTTCGGTACCCTAATTGTAAAAATTATGTAGTTTGAATCCAAGAAACTTAAAAGGTATCAGTCTGTAAATTATTTTTTAAATATAAACTTCATCAAATTACAAGATGTTATATAACATAATGTAATAAATAAAGATTTATTAAAAAAAAATACAAACTGTAGTTAAGAAATCGGTGAACTCTAACGATAAAATAATAAAATACAATTTGATTACAATCCACTTGTACCTTCCAAAAATAAAGCTGCAGTGGAGTTGCTCTGCTTCTACCGATACTTCACGCTGCTTAAATTTTCGAAAAATTATTTACATCCCCAAATTGTTTTAAAGAAAAATCCATTGGCCATGGATCTCCATTAAATAAATTGTCATCAGTATTGAAAAACAGGAAAAAATTGTTTCGTCCTGTCTTTTCATATAATTAGAATGGTTTTAAACTGTTCATGTAGGCTTCCACGGTCCTCAGATATGTCTATATATATGTCTAACCAATATGTTTGCGACTCTCTTCATTCTCTGTAAAACATCCTCCAATTCTCCATTCAGCCCTGAAGAAGCCATCACACAATGTGTGAAAGCTTGGCATCTAAAAACTCCAAGACACGGTTGAACCCGGAAGAATTGGTAAATATGATAAGTTTTATTAGGGCACTACAAAAAATTATTACTTTTCTTCTGTGTTTATTGTGTAAGTTTATCGATTTATGATTATGTGATTGTTGACATCCTTCGTTTTTGTAATTTATAGGAATAATAATATTTTTATCATTAAATATAAAATAAACTTATATGAAACTAAAACTTGGGGTTAATTTTTTTGTATAATTATTTAATTATACGATATTGAAGTTTTTGTCTCTCTAAGCTAATAAAACAAGAAAGGGGGGGGGGCACCAGGGTAGCTCACGGGATCTGTTCGGATCTGGCAATTCGGGTGCTGCAGCTGAAATTATTGGGCAAGCTTTTACAGGGAGAATAAAATCCAGAATTAAAAAAAAAACTATTAGTTCTCATAATTAAGAATAAAAAAAAACTATTAGATGTCCTTATAATACCATATCCAATGTTTATGTGAGAGGAAGGGTACATGATGTGTCTAGATGGGCGTGGATTTCCAGTCTACTTGACTCTGCTCATTAGGCTGGTGCGATGGGGTGCTTCACTTCTGGGCTGAGCGTGCAATATTTAACGCCGCTTTCCTCCAGGGCCTAGGATCGGCTTTCCCAAATAGGCTGAGAGAGAAAGAGAGTGATCCCAACCCCCCTGGAAAATTTGAATTATATCTGTGGAGACCTGGCTAACCCAATTTAATAAAAAGTACGTCAAACAGGTGCAGCATGATTTAAAGCTTTTATATAATACTAGCGGACCCAGCAAACTTTGTTTTGCCGAATATTTTTTTTTAGGGCGTTACTGGCCCTAAGCAAACATTAGAGTTGTATTATCACACGATTTAAATAAAGCTTTTAACGAACTTTACGGCCTTCAAATAAAAATTCATGGAATACCTATCATAAAGTTTTTTCACAGAATAATTTACATATGGGTTAGATATTTGGCTCAATCAAAAAAGAAACACATGTATTTAAGGCAAATTGGAAATGAAAATTTGATTTTGCCACGCCCCTCCGCCCGTAGAACGCAAATTAAGAATCAGACTTCACAGTGTCACCCGCCTGAATATTCTGAGGATTCCCTGAAAATTTCATCAAAATCGGGCCAGCCGTTTTAAAGTCCATACGTTACATACATACACACATCCTNTAATTTTTTTTTAGGGCGTTGCTGGCCCTAAGCAAACATTCGTGTTGTATTATCACACGATTTAAATAGAGCTTTTAACGAAATTTACGGCCTTCAAATAAAAATTCATGGAATACCTGTCATAAAGTTATTTCACAGAATAATTTACATATGGTGTGGATATGGGCTCAATCAAAAAAGAAACACATGTATTTAAGGCAAATTGGAAATGAAAATTTGATTTTGCCACGCCCCTCCGCCCGCAGACCGAAAATCAAAAATCAGACTTCACAGTGTCACCCGCCAGAATCTTCTGAGGATTCCCTGAAAATTTCATCAAAATCGGCCCAGCCGTTTTAAAGTCCATACGTTACATATATACACGCATCCTATTTTATTTAAAACTTTTATATAATATAAGCATAAGAAAAGTTAATTTTACTCCTATTATGGGACATTGGGCCTATAAGCTTCTTCTTGCCTGCCGGCTCCTGAAAGCAATGATATCTAATAACCAATTAAGCCAAAGCTATTTATTTTTACTGTCATATCTTCCATTGTCCGCCTTCATTGGTGTCTGCAAACCATCCAGATGGTTTGCAGAAACCAATGAAGACGGATAACAGAAGGTATGATAGTTCTATATTCATTGGTGGTGGAAATAACCTTTTAGATTATTTACCTATTTATTTTTAGTTAATCTTTCCCTGCTACCTTGATGGAGTCTAGAATTACGTCTTGATAGCGATCCGAAGTTCTCTTTCTGTTGACTAGTCTCTAGGGTAACTGGGCAAATAACAGTATTATCGTAATCCCAGGAGTTAAAGGTGGCTTCTATTTCATTCAAAACCACATCTCATCAGGCCGAGCGCAAGGATTATTCTTACAAGCTATAGGGCTGAGATTTTTTCTTGTCTTATCCGCATGTGTTCCAATGGGTTCATTCAAGCTGAAAATGTGTTTAGTAAATAAACAGCTGGTCTGCAGAAACGTCAGAGTTCAGTCTGTGTGAGGCGTGCCCCGACCGCGCTAATTCAAATGGCAGTGGCGTCATGACTCCCCCCCCCCCACTCCAGACATCTCGTACTTTCCCTTTCTGAGGCTGTTGTGGGGGGACCGCAGTCAAGCCTTTCATCCTCTTCCTGGTCTCAAACCTATTCCTCAGTGCGTTAGTTCAACTAGTACTAGTAGAGGCGTCCATCCCCCCTACCTCAAGGATTTAACTATGGGACAGTAATGGTTGCTTTCTACTGAATTTTGCGAATCTTTTCTTGAATTGATAAAATAGTTTCTGTTCTATTATAGAACTTACTATAGTTACTCTGCTTTAGTTAGGTTTGTCCCTTGAGGTCCTTCAACAAGGGANGGGGGGTAAAAATATTTATAATTATTAAATTATTACACGTCGCTCCTCGGACCATATATAATGGCACTCTGCGCTGGATGGAAAATGGGGAAAAATACTTCCTCCTAGAAGCACGTGTTGCGGCACTGGCCGTTCTCTCCCTCGTGTCATTGTAGCTCAAAGTCATAGAGCAATATATAGCAAATGACAAGATGTATGTACTACCTTACAGAATGTAATACATGAATAAATAATTATAAAGAAAAGAAGCACGTGGAATATGACAACCACACTTTTCTTTGTCTGTTAATTTTTCATTAAAAAAAGGTCGCGAGCCCATATATGCGCTATATATAAAATGATGAAAAAATATATAAAACACCAAGAATATTAAATTTTCTGGGAAAATAGTCTCTCTTCATCATGGAAAAGTAAGAAAGATAACAAACACACACTCTCTCTCTCTCTCTCTCTCTCTCTCTCTCTCTCTCTCTCTCTCTCTCTACAAATTTATACAATCACGATAAATTATAGGTATATTTCCTTTAAATTATGGGTATATATACCTTTAAAACTTTGTAAATAAAATTCTGAAAAACAGATTATATTTTGATTTTTCTTCTCCAACTTTTAATTCTCCAATTAACCTTCAAAGAGGACAATCATTCATTTGTCACGTAATTCATAGAATGGTGATATATATATGCACACGCTATTTAATTCATGTTGTAATTTAGATGGTCTAAAAAAACATTTGTTTTTCGAAATTTTTAGTCAACTTTAATTTACTTAACTAAACAAATTCAATGAATAAAAGCAAACCAAGTCCTGCAAGGAATTTTAAAAAGATAGGTCTAAAATTGTATTTAAATAATAAGTAATATGTTATATGTTAGTTAATCATATATCATAAACATGTCAATCGTACGTAACTAAACAGTGATTTATATTTTTGAATAATAAAATTGATTACATAATTTGATGACAAGGTTGTCTTTGAAATTTTAAATAGTTAATTGATAGTAATGACTTTTGAAAATTGTACAGGATTTATCTATAGTGTTAATAAAATACGCTGGAAAAAAAGTAACAAACATTATGAAATTACTAAGTCAGTATAATGTATTTTTTTACCTGTCATTTTGATTTTTTTTTTAATTTAGTGGCTGGCCAACTCTCTCTCCCCCCCCCCTTTTTTTTTAAAGGGAAAAAATTAACTTAACCAGCTAATGTATAACATGAAGCCCCTACTTGTTATAAAGAAAGTTTTTGAAAAATTTGTTTACTTAAATGTAACAGTAAGCTGTATACAATATAGGGGATGTACGGAATTTCATCCCGTTCCCCCCTTGACTTGTAATTCCTCTACACAGATAATTGTTACTTGCTTTTAACCGCGCACACTGTGCGCATCCAGGCCTTCTCAATGAGCTCGTAAGGGAATTCCGCGGGCTTATTCCTCTTTACACGAAAACTGACCTCGTTCAATTTTCTGCACGAGATATGACAGTATTGATTTTTATTCGTTTCAGTGTGACTCTCGTGAGAACTCGATTACTCTATGTGTGCCGATCTACTTTCTCAGTCCGTCTTGGTAGTATGTACAGTTCCTTTGTTCTCCCTGGCTCATGCTTTGATTTTAGCGAATTTCAACTAAAATTGTACGCCTTCATAAAGAATTACAACAGTACCCGAATTTATCTCCGACCCATTTAGAAATTTATTTTAGAATGGATGCCCCTATCAAATTGCACAATGAAAACTGTTTACGTGATCTGTGTTCGTATATGTAGACATGTTTCTGTTTCGGGTCCATAATTCCCCTTTATACATGAAAGAATAGAATAGAAAATAGAAACATATCTACATCCACGTACCCAGATCACGTAAAACAGTTTTCACTGTGCAATTTGATAGGGGCATCCATTCTAAAATAAATTTCTAAATGGGTCGGAGATAAAATTGGGGTACTTTTGTAATTCTTTATGGAAGACTAACAATTTAGTTGAAATTCGCTAAAGCATAATTCAGGTTCATAATTGCCCTTTATGCATAAACACGTTGATGAAATATGTAAAGTAATGAACAAAGCAAACAATATATAGTGATGAAGATAAAGTAATACGTTCCTGAAGCCAAATACTATTAATTACCAAATATCCAGTAGGCTATATTTTGTTTTATTTACATTTGTACGCAATTAGGAAGAAGTTGTTTTTCGTGAGACTGAGGAAATAAGGATTTTCTTTACAGCAGATCTAGAATTTGACCTACAGAAAATAGCTCATTAAAGAGTTATATGATGCCATGAACTCTCAGAATTCAATTGTTTATTTCCCTTGGTCAGGGTCGCACTTCATTGGCTGTACATCTTAAAAAACTTAGTAATATTCTCAGTTATTTTTGTTGCTAAATAATAGTAAACAAAACAGCTTTTTTTTTCTTTTTTTTTTCAAGTTTTTATCATATGTTAATTGTTCGCAAATGCCCATCCTCCTGTCTTACTCTTTTAAAAGTATTTCCCCAAAACTAACAATAATCGAGAAATTTATGAATTTTTCATTTCTCTTCTCCCTGCCGAGTAGATTGAGAGGGGCTCATGGCCGATTTTTTTCATTTACATTTGGCAATATCATGGTTGATGATTAGTTGGCCGTCACGAATTTTACTTTTTAACTCATTTTTAAGATTTAAACTCAGTTTACAATGTGAACAGACACCGCCCTGGGGAGATTTCTCCACCCAACACCATTGCCCTGATGATGGCTTACTAGCTAAGCCGAAACGTTGGCATAAATAAAAATATTACTCCAAATTGTGGTGTATATTTTTTCTTCCTGGCCGAAACCCCGTCCATTCTCACACGATATTCGAGACGGCCAACTAATCATCAACCAAGTTATTAAAATAGGTGATTAAGTTTTTCATCAATAAATTTCTATCCACAGACCATTGTCCATATTAAAATAGTGTATAAATTTTCACGATTCTGTTGTAATAAGAATGATTTATAAATAAATTTTATTTTATTTTTATGTAAGATATTGCCGGCAACAATGAGAGATATAGCGGGTTGTGATTGAGAGGTTTCGGTTATATTAATTTGACGTGTGTACACGTCACAAATTACAATCTAATATGTGTGTTTTTGACAGGTTTTGAGTTACAATAAAGGCTTTGTATTTTATCTGTTTTTTTTTTTTGTTGTTTTTTGTCTTTGACCCTTAACAGGGTTATGAGCCCAGAGCCAGAGAGGTTGTAATCTTAATTTTAAAAAAAAGAAGAACAAGAGAACAAAAGAATTTTTGGGAAANTATATTGTTATAACCTGTATTTTTCCTAATAATTTGCTTGTTTCGAGATGTCAATTTTTCTTACAGATTTTTTTCTATTTTAGTATAAATAAAGAAATTATTTGCTATAACTATTATATGATATCTCTAAGGGTTGTATTTTATTAAAAGACAAATATTAATTGGTCTGCAACCTATTATAGTTCATTTGTAAAGAACAGAAATTGAGCTAACGAAAATTGACATAGTAATAGTCAGTAATATTCATGAAACAAATAAAAAGATAGAAATTTAATGCGCTTAAATAACTTTCAGAAGCGCAATATGCAATACAAATATCCATTTTATTATACATTTATTTAAAGAAATAAGCACAAGTCAGATATTTTTTGCCGTAAAATTGAAATTGTATGGCAAAAAATTTTTTTTCAAGTGATAGAATTAATTACATTAAATGCATTGATAAATGTTTAAGTAGAATAAAATTTCAATATAACAATTCGATGCCTGAGTGTATAATTTCTAAGATCAAAAAATGTATTATTTCAGTTATGGTGGTGATAAATTCCTTGTTGGCACCATCGTAACTTGCTTTGTATTAAATACATTCATTAACTAAATGTTGAGCTATCATATGTGTGACAAATTAATTTTTGTTACACGTTAAATTTGGGTTGTTAATTATATATAAATTAATTATTTAAATAATAACTAATATCGCCAATGCACCTTCCATGTTAAAACCGTCATCTGACCACACATTTCCATAATGTAAGAACTACAAGTCATCATTATTATTTTGAAAAAATACATTTGTATATACAATGTTTTAAATTGTAATATTTCTGAGGTGGAGGTTTTCAGGTCTTTGAGAAATCCTCATGGATTTGTTTTCAATGGGTTAGTAATGTAGTCTTTGCTATAATGGTATTGAACGGTGGTTCATGAAACATATATGAATTGCTGAAGGCTAAGTTTTACTTGCAATGTCTTTGGCCTGCAATAAATGAAGTGTACTGTACGATCTACGTTTTGAAGTTTTAGAATTCCTAATTAAATCTTTACTTCAAAGAATATTCTTACATGATTTTTGTATTTAAGAGAGATTTACAAGAGAGGAGGGGAAGTTTTCTTCATAATTTCCTCTCACCAAGAGTTTTTACAATATTCTAGTGATATCTTGGTTTTCCAGTTGTAATTTCATTTTTTTTTATTTTCCTCAATAAATAATCGTGAATGCCTTTTATTTATTTATTTATTTATTTTACTCTAAAAAGGCGAACTCAACTTACAAATGATATTGTTAGTTTGGTGTGAAAGAGCAAACTCCTCTTGGAAGTTGGGAGTAACAGCCTGTGGGTTGGCTTCCACTCCTTCATTTGTTCCCGTCTGTGGAATCTTCAGATCCTGCTCGATCCGTTTTTGTTATATTTTCCTGCTCGTGACGTACTGTGTTTTTGATAAGTTCACTCCAGAAGTTCCTTACTGGACTTCCTGAAGGGGAATGCCTTTCATTTTCTCAAGAACAAGTGATTTCCACAAACTTCTCGCTAGGTTTCATATTAAAATTTACTTTCTTTTCACTAAGGATAAATTAATATAAAAATATACAAATCATTTAACTCCCAAAACTGGTCACCAGCCCGACGTTAGAGTCTGTTACACAAATGCATTTATTTGTTGTTGTTTTTTTTCAAAATGAACTTAACGCTGTTATTAGAAGTTATTATTGTTNTATATATATATAAAACTTTTTTCAAGTTATAGTACTATTGATAAAGAACAGTCTAAAGGAAACCACCATATTTCAAAAAATGAATGCCACTTTTATTTCCCGATTAGACTGCTTAAGGCGTGAGAGTTTGACAAGTGAACTTTTGTGTTATAATTAAACTATTTCAGTTGAGAAAGCTCAGAGCATAGGTTTTATATGTTATTTAGTGAATAGAAATTTTATTCATTTTGCTCATGTCTGTAGATCTTTTCAAATTAAAATTATTACGTATAAACAATTTCGGAATACACACACGTGCGTCCACACTCACACTCTATCTCTCTCACTCACACACTCTCTGTATACACATATGCGCTTTTGTGTGTGTTTATATATGTTTATATATATCTTAAGTGAGTACCAAGCCTCACGAGCTTACAATGAGTTCACAATCTGTAGTTTTGACTGATATCTTAAGCGTATAAATGAAAAGAATTTTAAAACTTAATATTATTTGATTAATAGCAGTATACATCATTAAACAGGAATATAAATTAATTTAAAAAATATTTATAGGTACGAGAAAATTTTAAAAAATAGATATCTGTAATCACTTGGAATAAGAAAAAGAAATGGAATTTTAAGAATCGTAGAAGTACACGCTTTTAGAAAACTCCTTCAAATATACACACACAAAAAATACTTATCATAATTAATTTTTAATGCTTCCTCTTTATGTATGATTAAATTCATGATCTTAAAATCATATTTTCTTCTTTACCCTAGTATTATGAAATTTATATTAGCTTGTGGTTGTTGGTTGCCTTGTTTAAGTGTTATGGTGGTGAAATTAGTCAGGGTTTCTGCCAGGATTAGAAAAGTAAGTACCCAAAACTTTTGTAGTATTTTATTTTTCTGATCCTATTCGATTTATTTCTCCAGCATATTAGTTAATGTAAGTAATCAGATTATGAATCTTACTTTTCCAATATTTTTTATGAGTTTCTGAAAATTATCCTATTCTTAAATGTGATAGTGGTGAAAAGCCAGTCAACATATGGTAACCCAAAGTTGTGTACGTTTGTTTTAATTTGCATTAGTATTAATATGTATTATTACCTGTATTGTGATGAGGACAAATCATAGATACGTATTGCAATAAACCACATTCCTGAAGATCAGGAATAATTTATGGTTAATTTTCAGTTTCTTAAATGATTGAGATAACTTTCATGATCTTTAAGGATGAAATTAGTGCACGCTTTTAAATTCTATCAGTCATATGACACACATATGTGTAAGTACACTTTCTCCCACATTCGCACGGGACATTCGCCGAAATGAAACGGTTCCAGATTTCCTTGTACCGGATTGGCAGACATTGGAAGTCGTTGGTGACGCAGAGGGTGACTCACTTGAAGTGAGTGGGACTTAGTTACTTATGTATCACCAGCAGGGGTTATATAACTTCGTAGGCATCGAACTTGTCATTTTAATTCCGTGCAATAGTCTTCTACGCGGAATAGGTACCACATGCCTCGGTATGAAATCGACTAAGTGATCAATGCCTTATATAATGTATGACCTTGGCGGTGTGGGAAAAAAAAAAAAAAAAAAAAAAAAAAAAAAAAAAAAAAAAACGCTGTTAACTTTACTAGAAGAAATGCGAAGGGAGCCAGAAAAAAATCATACTACCTTAGCCGGGAAACAAACCCGGTCTCCTACTTTCCTGACAGGTATGCTGACCCCTACACCACCGAGGGTTGTTAGATAATCTCTCCAACTCCCCGCACTTTACTCCGAGTCTAAACTCCCAATTAAGGCGAATATATCGTCCTATAATCGAAGAAGCTAACATATTCGGCTATAATAATTAGGATACGATAAATTATAACAAAAATTTTCATAACATTGTTTTTATATTTAGCTAACTGTAGATATAAAATTTTGCAACATCCTAATTAATTAAAGCGACATACTTAGTCTACAAGCAACGCCCTTCTTCAGTCGGTTTAAATCAAGTTCAACTTGAAATTTAGCTGCAAGCTGTGCAGTAAGCACCGTAGACGTCAGTTGAAAAATAAGCCAATTGAGAAAATAATCTTATCAAAATGGTGAATTTGTATTAAAGATAAAGTATCTTAAGTGAGAATTCATGTATTTTTATCTATAATTAATTTATGAGCATTTAATCTGTTTTACTCAGTACCAAAAAGGCTAAGGGTGGAGCATAGTTTATTAAAATAAATACCGAAAATTGCAATGGCCCTCAAAAAAAAAACAAAAAAAAACAAGAGGAAGTAAAAATTTAGATGAAATATATCTTAATCCCAGTTCAGTAGCTTATCAAGGCTACTTGGAGTACCTTGCTATCAGCTGTCTCGGGGATTACTCCGGGTGTAAGTGAGGGCATGCCAAGTAAGCACTCAAGTGGCACATGTATACCGACACACCCTGCTTGGACTTCTTGCTTGTCAGCTCTCTGTTCACCCAGCTGCTTCATCATCTGCTAAATGTGTTGTCTAATCATTATTGTTTATGTTCAAATGGAGAGTTATTTTTACCGTATTTATATATTGAGTTCGGTGAAGGTAGATCCAAAAAAATACCAATTTAAAAAAAAGTATTTTCTTTTTAAAATTATCTGCCGGCGTTTCGTCTTACATTGTAAGCCATCTTCAGGGCTATCGTGAAGACGAGAGAGACGTGCTGTCCCTAAGTTCCCATTTTCATGACAGTGGAACTGTCATGTTTCACAGTCATGAAATGTCATGTTTCATGTGTCGTTTTTCAAAACTGTCATGAAAATGGGAACTTAGGGACAGGACGTCTCACTCGTCTTCATGATAGCCTTGAAAATGGCTTACATTGTAAGCCGAAACGTCGGTAGATAATTTTAAAAAGAAAATACTTTTTTTTTAAATTGGTATTTTTTTGGATCTACCTTGACCGAACCCCAACTAAAATCATCTAAGAATAATATCTACGGTAAAAAAAAAACTCTCCTTTTAAATGTTTATTTATTTTATATTCCCCTTTCAATCTTTGTGACGCCTATTCTAACATGGAATTTGGAGGGTTAGGATTCAGAGTAACATGGGGAAACTGGCCGACCGTGTACTCTGCGATAGCCGATAGCGGTCAGCGGATCGCAATTGCGATAAGGGGGCGGGGAGGGGGGCCACTCGCCGATACTAACCGTTCTTTTTCACGCATGAACGGCGCTTTAAAAAGTAAACCACATTTGCGGTCTTTCGTCGGCGACGGAAGCTAGCGGTCTTCTCCGTGCGAATATTTCTCCCTCCCGCTGACGCTGACGCCCCCTTCCCGCTATCTCGTCACTTCTCGATATTATACATCCCTTAAACCACACTGAATCCCGCTTCATTTCCTTTCCATGTCCTACTGCTTGCCAATGAAACTTTATCTTTTTTTAAAAGGAGAGTTTGTTGACCGTAGATATTATTCTAAGATGATTTTAGTTGGGGTTTGGTCAAGGGTAGATCCAAAAAACCCAAATTTAAAAAATGTATTTTTTAATAAAGGATTATCATCTGCCAACGTTTCGGCTTACATTGTGAGTCATGGAAATGTGAACTTAGGGACAGGACGTCCTCTCTCATCTTCATGATAGTCCTGAAGATGGCTTACAATGTAAGCCGAAACGTTGGCAGATAATCCTT
>KZ807480.1:317903-332127 GCA_000696205.2 Oncopeltus fasciatus | reverse complement strand
AATAATAAAATATTACTATTTTTTTCTTCAATAAAATAATTTTAACTCTTCTTTTTATAGAAATTTAGAACTAATATCAATGCATAATACTTCATTAAACTAATAAATAAAAATTTTTAATTTCTATGTAATTTATTTTCTTAAATCTTAACATTAAGCAAGTCAATGAACTAACTCTTTCACTATCAGTTTCATTTAAAGAAATGTCATTGCATTTATTTAGTTTTTCTTTTCAATACATTTTTGAAAACCCAACTTATTTTTTGTGTGTGTGTTTTAATTTTAGAGAATGTGTTGGAATTCAAGATCCTTATTGCGCCTGGGACAACCAAACAAACAGTTGTGTTGCTCACACTGAGTATCCAGCAGGGATAAAGCAAATGTTTCAAAACATTATACGAGGATCTCATCCATCATGCCAGCCAGCAGGTAGTTCTATTTTCTTTTAAATATACTTAATTCTTCAATTGATTTTAATATCCTTCTTTTTTTTATTTATTTTAAACTTCTAAACTCTTTTTTTTTTATTATTATTTATTTTTAAATCTTGACTAAAATTGAAGATAGAACCCTACTGCCATTAGTCGGATTCTGCTAATCAACAAACTGATTTTTTCTTCTTACATTTAAAGTAACATACCATATTCCTGTATAACTCCTCAGAGAGCTTTAGCATGATATGTGTTAGCAAATGTACAGTAAGACCTTTATAATTATATGCTCAGGGATTTGGCAGTGCTGAATTATGGAGGGTTTTTTTTTTTTAACAATAAATAAACACTAGTAAATTTATAGAAGAAGAAGAAGAAAACAAGTTTTATTCAGGGACTAACACAGTCCTCTTGAATAGCATAAATTGTCTTTTACAATAAGCCTTCCTGGCAAAAAAAAAATTTACATAAATGTAAATAAACAAAATAAAAAGAATAAGTATTTATAAAATAGATGTGGTAAAATTAAATAAATAATTGAACAAAAATAACGTTTCCTTCAGGGTTCCATTGTATGTTATTAATCCATAATCATTTGATCATGGAAATAAAAAGAAATAAAGAAAGAGAAAATTAAGGGTAAGCTATGATAGGCTTGGAAAATAAAATTTGATGCATTAGCCAAACTGACTCATTTATTTATCCTTACACATCTATACATATAGAAACCAACTCTTCCTACGCTAATACAATTAAACTAAATACATTCCACACATGCACAACAATCATTAAACTCGATCAAGATCGATTACTCTGCAAAATTTTAAGCCCCATTTTAAAATCACAGCTAAGAAGATTCAGTTGGAATGGATAGGTGATGCTTAAAGGAGGGATTTGAATATGAAAATAGAAGGAGCACATAGAATATTTTGTGGCAAGGAGTTCCAAAGGCCAGCTGCACAAGCTAAGAAAGAGTGGTGAAAAGAAGCAGTACTATAAGAGGGAGTGCAAAGATCAGAAGCTTGGGTGACGAGAACAGATTGAAAATTTAAAAGTAAGAAGTTCTTATATGTAGGGAGAAGAAAGTGTGAAGACAATATTATAAAGAAAGAAACCAAGGAAGTAAAGTTTTGGATAGAAAAGAAATCATTTTAAATTTATATTTATGCCAGTAACCCGGGAGTTCCCAGGTAAGCCAAAGACAAACCTAATGAAACAGTTCAAGGGATGCTTTAATTTACCATTAATCCCACCCAAAACACTGCCATATACCATACAATAATAATCAAAGTGGGGGAGAATAAGTGAAGAAACAAGGAGTTGGCGCATGGGCCTGGGTAGGAAAATAGCGGAATGTTGGACTTCTAGGTGAGGTTTTGGGCAAAGTTTACACCAAGGTTCAGACTGAGGAACAAAGAAAACTGGAGTATTATTAATGGTAAAATTAGATAGAGTAGGAAGGGAGCTTAATTAGAGAATGGAACCTAATTGAATTGCCATTCAATGGAACCTAATTCAACCAATAAAATTACCTTTGACTTAGACACATTCAGACTTAATTTGTTTTGAACAGCCCAGTTTTTTTTTTCTTTGTTTTTTTTTCAATTTTTTCAATGCTTGCTTTGGATCAGTTTCACTACTGCACTCAGTTCTGAAGGGAGAAATTAATGGTAAAGTTGGAAATCGTCAGCATAAAGATCGTAAAAACAATACTGGATAACGGCAGGGTTGTCACAATTGAAAAAACAAAAAGGGTACTGGACAGATTAGAGCCTTTAAAACTCCTGCAGGAATGGAAAGGGAAGATGTGATAGATTTCTCTGGAATGGAAACAAATTGGGAACTTTCAATAGGAAGGAATGAAACCAAAGGACTGCACTGTTGGAGAAGGATAGCTTTTCAAGTTTGGATAGGAGTATGGAGTGGTTGACTGTGTCTAAAGACTGAAGAAAAGTACACATTGAATTTGTCTAGGGTTGTTGGGTAAACAGTTGACCCAATAGGATTAATGAGAGATAAACAACAAAGCAGTTCCCATTGAGATTTAGAATCTGGAGCAGAGGACAAAGCAACATGACAATACTTACTCTTTGCCTTCCTTATTGCTCTTTGAGCCCGGTTTGGAGCTTCTGAAAAATTTTGAAGTCATCTGGGTGCTACGTATTCGAGCATGCCCTCTGTCAGTCTCTCGATGCCTTTTTAGCTCAAAAATTTATTCGTTCATCCATGGAGTTGTGGGGGGCGGGGGGAGCGACGGTTAAGAGTGGTTTTAATAGGAGCATGCTGGTTGAGAATAGTCATAAGGAGAGTTCGCCATGAGGAATTCGACGAAAGTATCAATGGAAGTTCCTGAAAACTGGATCTCAATCAACTGCTTCCAAGTCTTTCTAATGGACTAATGTAAGACAATCAGTTTTTCGAACATAAAAATGAACTCCGAATATTTAGGAGTAAATATGAAAGTAGTTAAGTTGTAGGACAGCCGAATCATATCATGGTTGGATTGGAAGCTTATGGGATGAAGAAACAAGATTTTCATAGAACTTATAGACAAAAATGTTTAGCCAAGTGTCTGAGAATTGTGAATGATGTGTAGAGAAAAATGAAACAGTGAATAAGTTAAGGGAAAAAACAAAATCTCGAAATATACCTTCTCAGAAGAGTTTAAAAGCCAGATGATTATGAAAATATAATTCAGATTATAACATAACTTTAATCATACAGTATACTTTCACAAGTGTGACCACCTGATTTTTCTGAGAAAAGTACTTAAAACTTATCAAAATAAATTCCTCATGTCTACCTTTAAAAATATTCTATTATCAAGCTGTCAAATATTTTTCAAATTCTTCACATTTTACCTTTTTTAAATTCATGTCCCGGCTGAGGTAGTAAGATTTTTTTATTCTAAACCCCTTGCATTTCTTTTATTCAAATTTTACCTTTTTAAATTGTCGTTCCTAATATTTTATTTTTTTTAGGACTTGTTAAGTCAGGAGTCGCAAAAGGTCCAATGGAAGATGAAACTGAAAATGGTAAAAAAAATTTCATTATAATTATTGTAGTTATTATTATTATTATTATTTGTTTTTTTTTTTAATTGTTTCATATTTTGTTACAGAAGTAATTGATAATGATTCAAGTATTTGCCCAAAGTGTACAATTTGTAATCCAAATCTTTGTGCTACAAGTAAGTTTATCCAAACCTAATTCTAACCTTTAACCTTGGTCAATATTATTATAATAATACTGTATATAATACCCAATTATAACACACAGGAGAATGTGAAAGCTTAAAGGATAACAATAATTCCATAATCATGCCTTATTGAGAGTCTTCACTTATTGTTAATCCCAATATTGAACCACTATTTGTATCAACAGTCTCAGTTTTTAACTAACTAATTATATTTTAAAAATACTGACAATCTTAAAGGGTAAAGCATAAAAGAAAACAATTGTACAGCAGTTAACCAAAAGTTGTAAAGCTATAGTAATACTTATGAGTTATTAAATAATAATAATGTAATTTGAAGAGCTTTGTGTAAAGATTTTTAAAGATACTTTTTTTTCAAATTTTAAATATCTTTTGAGGAAGAAAAGCCTGTTCATTGCTGTGGGTGTTTAGGTTTGCTACCTGGATATAGCCCCTGCCTCCTGACCTAAGTAGTTGCAAGGATGGTAGATTTTTAAAAAAAATGCAAATTATTATTTTTGTAATGAGATAATTTATTGAAAAATGTTTATTAAACTTAATAGTTCTGAAAATCCTTCATGAAAGAAGGAGAGGATTTTAACTGCTCCATTATTTTATAACCATATTTTCTTTTCTTTTCAGGTGATTCTGGGCCTAAGGAAAAAATAGTCATTTACACTGCAGATACTCTTGGATTAGTTGTTCTCTGTACAGTATTGGGAACTTTGATTGTAGGCTTTGCTCTTGGTTACTTATGTTCTAGGTATTTTCGATCAGATAATGCATATACAAATATGCCCCTCCATCATCAACATAATAGGTATGGTATTTAAGGCTTAGTTTTTAATTTTTATCCCAATCCACTTTATCGCCAATATGAATAATGAGATAAATGGTAATGGGTTTAAAACTGATTTTCCCGTAGTTTCAAAGCTTATTTTTCTTTCCTCTAGATTCCGTAAGGAGTGAAAACTGATCTAATAATGTAGTGTCTCTGTTTCAAAACAAATGTGATAAAATTCAACTGTATTGAACAATATTAGGAAATGTTATGGTAAAATACTGACACTCTTGGTGATTTTCTTTTTTCTGTACAATAGAGAAGCCACTACTTCACTCAGTATTAACCAGGGTTAATTTAGTTTTTACATGAGAGATTGGACTGGAACAACACGTTTGCTTTTTGTATCCAATTTTTTATGTTCTTTGCATCAAATCAAAGAAAGACGCGCTTTATGCTCCAGAAAGCAGGAGACCCGGGTTTGATTTTTTTATTCTAACTAACTCCCTTGCTTTTCTGGTATAAAATTAACATGGGATTAAGTGCCACAACAAAAATCAGTATTTAAATATTGCTGTATGTGTAGGAAATATAGTCTTTATCTGATTTGTAATGGGGTTTTGTCCTAAATATATGTGAATGGACTCAGCTAAAAGTCATTGTTCAAGGTTGGGTTCAGTCGCCAGAAGTATGAATTTGTCAAAGTGGAACATTTGTCAGTAGTAAAGTATTTTGAAAGAACAGTATTGTTTTGTTTTTTTGTTTTTTTTTTAATGCCATATTGAGTCTTCTTTTGATAGGGTTCTTTGTTTGTCTTATACATGCTGCAGCACAGTTTTTTAGTTTTCCAAAAAAAAAAAAAAACTTTTTTGGTTACAAATTACAAATGCAGTTTTTTTTTTTTTTTATTCTTCAGCACCAAAGACCGAATTTCTGACATACTTCTTCTCATAAAGCGGTCAACTATTTACCCCCAAATTTAGTGGCTAATATAAAACTATGCCTTAATATTTCTCATTCAAAGTATGGTCCTTTGGTTTCATTCATCTCATCTTATTACAGTTCTGTGATTATAAGGAATTAAATTTTTTTCTTTAAGATCATTTTTATGAAACATAAAAGTATTTAAAAATGAAAGAATTAAAATTATTCATCAGATGACTTTTACTTTATGCTGAAAAAATAACTAGTAGTTATCTACTCATTAATAAGAATTTTTTTCATTTCTTAAGTTTCTGGTCAGAAGGATTTTTACTTATCAGTTTACTTACTGGCCACTTTCTTCGTGCATTTAATTAATTTTTTTTTTTTTTTTTTTTTCATTTCAGAAATATTATGATGATAATTTATAAGTATTTGTTTCTAAATCACATCTTCTTTTCTAGTACATTAAATGGCGAAGGGGCATCTTATCTCTCTTCTGCAAATAACAAATCAATCAACCTTCTTGTTAACGTACCACCAAAAAATGCCAATGACAAAAATGATAATACATCTACAGAAAACAACAAGACTCTTACAAAAGTGAAGAAAACCTATATATGACAGTGCTATTGAAACATATTTTTGTCACAAGGATGTAAATCTATTTGTGACTATTTTTCTTATTATTTGACTTTTATTCAATTGAATAAAGATTAGACATTGGATAATAATTATCATAATTTTAACTTATGATTCTTTATAAATTCAATTGGATTTTTTATATGTTGTTAAAAGTTTAGTTCTAGATCATTTTTAAGTAAAATACTAAACTTTAGTGAAATCCATTTACTCAGTATTTTATTCCATGATGAACAAAGCCATTTATTCGAGGTTACATGGCAATTTTATTGAAGTCATCTATTTTAAAACTCATTATTAAGTTATTTATTGAATAAACTGAGCTGATCGTTTATGCTTTTTGCCAAAAAAAAAAAAAAAAAATACTGAGGCCTATCCTTTAAAAATTTAAATTCAAAAGAATATTCAAATAAAAGCATAATTCTTGAAGTTAAGTAATAAATAATAATGTATTAGTACATTTTAAAGTTCTAAATGCTTATTTGTTATCAATGTATAATCTTGATTTTCTTAATATTTTTCATAAGTAAAGCATTTTTATGAAGTTTTGTCTAAAACTCAATTGTGCCTATTAAATAGGTTTGATGTAATTGAAGAATAATTTTATTGAATCTTGAAAAATACTTGATATTTTCAGTTTTTTGTGATCTCAGTTAATATTATTAAATACATTTCTATTTAATTTAACTATGTTAATAAAACTTTAATAAGAATGCTATACTAGAGCTCCATTAAAAAGAAAATTCACAGAGATATGTAGAGAATGTTTTTATGCAAGTTTTACTTCAGTGGGTCTTTAATCTCAAAAATCAAGGTAATTAAAAGTTTAAGATAAATGAGCTTGCGGTTTTATACCTTATGATGACAATGTCATTAAAATTAAAATGATAATAAGTTTTAAAGTTAGGTAAATTTCACAAGATATATAATTATAAACATATTATAATATCAATATAGCAGTGTTTATAATTATATATTTTTTTAAATTTTTTCCATGAAAATCTTGTTTCTAAACTAAAAATTTCATGAGCCATAAATCTTAGCCATTTTAAAAATACTACTTAAGAAACATTTAATTATTCAAATTTAGTGGGTAGTATGCAACAAAATCTGATTGAATTTTAGAGTGATTACCTGATGAAAAGTTGAAATACTAAGTTTTGAAATTTATTCATTGTTAAAGATATTTTGATTCTGAGGCAATTANTGAACAATTTTCACAATTTTCTATATTGTCCAATACAATTTTTTATATTTACGCCAACACACTTTCAAACTGGAAACGAGATTTAATCGAATAAATATTAGCTATATTGATAGGTATGTAAATGAAAATCGCATATGTTTACATTTAAATTTAGTGATGTGTATTTATTACAGAATTAATAGAAAAAAATATGCGTTAGTTGTTAGGATAAGTTAGAATTCATTGGCATGGGCTGGTGGAGGTGTTTGGAGGAAAACGTAACCATAAATTGGAAGGACTATAGTTGTTTTAGGACTCAGAAGGGTTTGGCCTATTCTTTAGATACACAAACCATGAGGCTAGCTCACCATCTTCATAACTTTGGATCTGTTCATGGTGCACAGGTTCTCTTGATTTACGTCTTCACTTCTGTCCTGTTAGGGTTCCCGATGAGACTTCCATCTCAAAAGCTGTACTACTATATCAATTTTCAATGTTCTATAGACCTAAAATTGAAAACACAGAGTAGTAGAATAAGATTAATGAAGAAGCGCAATATATATATATATATTGGACCTCTTAGTACTATTTCATGTTCTTTTTTTAATGGCGTGTCGACCATTGGTCATTAACACCAGGGGGATATTTTTAGAAGCGGGAAAATATTTTCTAGAAGAGAAATTCTTAACATTAGGCCATGGTGAGATATAATGAATTGTTAATGCGAATTGTTATTATGTGGATGTACATAGTAATTTCTTTGAACTAGGAAAATATAAAATGTATAAGAAAAAATCGAGAGATAATGGAAAAGATACATACTGAAAATGCGTCTAGATAAGATTTAATAGCCTGCAGTTTCAGAAAGTTTATTACAAAGTCGATGACTTTATCGTCATCCAATAGAATTTCGTCTAGAGTACCATTTAAGTTATATTTTTTAAGCTCTTTCGTACTACTATTGTATTCTATTCTAAAATCCATTTTAGCGAAAATGGAAGGCATTTGATGTTGTTCCATATGATATATATTGAGGTTGTTCTCATCATGATACATTTTTTAAAAATATTCTGCGATTCTACCAACAAGATGCAGCTAATTTATATAAATGTATTTGTGTGTGTGTTTGTCAACACTTTACAGGCCACAGTTTTCAATAAATTCGGCATAAAAGTTATAAGTGCAAAATTAATGATTTATTAAACAAAATAAGCTCAATAAATGTTTTTCATGGCATTGGGAGTTTAATTACAAATATTCATTAACTAATATCTTCGCTTCGCAATCAATTCCAATGCATTGTGCAATACTAATATTTAAAATTTAACTTAAATTTTTAAAATGCGATTGAAATTAATATAAGTGACATTATTATTAAAAATCAAATTCGTTGTACTTCCAGCGAGCTTTGACTGTCAAAAGCGTTTTATTTATTGTCCTTAAAATGTAATAACACATGACTATTGCATTTATTATAATTATCGAAGTTCTTTCTGTTAGGAAAATAGACAAAGTCATAAAGAATATCTCAAAAGATAATTATAAACATTTTAAAATGAGGGGGAAAAACGAGTAGTGTCCCCTGACATTACTTAATCTAGCATGTTTTCAATCTATATAACTGGAATATGGTGTAGTTTTACACAATATTTTTATAAATCTGGGTTTATTTGGTCAAAAGGTAGGTAATTGTAATTTAGGGTAATATATATATAGAAAGTATATACAGAAAATGAAACACTCGCTGCTGCGATATGTAGCAATCAAGAACAGGTCGGATAGAGAGGATAGAGGAAGAGGGCATTCAAAGAATTCGTAAATGTCTGACTCAAGAGATAGGTTGTCTGGATCTGAATGAGGTGTAAAGGTGTTTTGGAGATGGATTGCAAAAAGTTCGAATTTTTCTTTGTCTTATGATGCCCATGAAGCATCACCACGACGACGAGGTGTGGAAGGACTATGGTGTTTAAGATTTTTCTGGTAAAAGTCCAGAGGGACAGACAGCATTAAATATTTTCTTTAATATTATATTTCCGTTAGAATGCTCTAGAACGTTCTTTAGGAAATGAAATTAAATAAATAGTATTTTCAGTAAAGTATATTCAAAAGTTATCACTAAGTACGACATGAATTTTCAATTTCACTGGTACGTTATCCTTTCCTCTCTAGTCCTTTTAATCGAATTTTTTAAATTTTTATTTAATTTCTTGCAAAAATGTATAATTCACAAATGTTAGATAGTTACATCTTTCACTTATTATTATAAATTCTTTAACAGTCAGAAACAAAGATAATAACTACAAGAAATGCAAAGGGAGCCAGGAAAATCTTACTACCTCAGCCGGGAATCGAACCCGGGTACCCTACTTTCCAGGTATGCTGACCTTTACACTACCGAGGCAGGTTAGATAATCTTTCCACTACCCGCACTTTACTCCGAGGTTGAATCCCCAAGTAAGTAATATACGTCTTATACTCGAAGATTTTTTTTCTGGCTCCCTTTGCATTTATTCTAGAAAATTTAACGAGGGATTACATATCACAATTAATTTCATTATTTCACAAAGATAATAACGAGTGCTCGATTTCGCCTAACCAAGCATGTGCACCACACACACACACATATTTAAATACATAACGTGTGTATATATATATATGTGTGTGTGTGTGTGTGTGGTGTGTTGCATGCATGTGTGAGTTTTATTGAGTTATGAAAAAGGGATCTGGAGATGTAGTTGAAATTGATCACCATCCTGGTAAAAATGTTTTAGGGGGAATAAATTATTCAGTTAAGGATCAAATCTGATACTTCTAAATCAACCAGTGAGTGTCAAAATATCTTATATCTTATCCAATTTATTTTTAAACAAGATTTTTCATATAATTCTTTGATCAATTTTCTACTTGGTGATTCCTTTTTAAATTTAAGATGGATTGTTTGAAGTTTCAAGGCGCTCAACTACTATGGTCATTAGCCCCTATCTTTTATTATTATATCTCATACATTTATTATAATCCATGTAACATCCAAACAGATAGTACAGATCATAGGATCTATTAACTTTAAAATCTTCCCTACTTTCCCGTCTCACTCAATTTTGAGAATCTGATCTTGATCCTCCTCCTTACAAATCCACTGCTTCTTCCTCATCAGATCCTCCAGTCTGTGGACCTCGATTCCTCTAAATATTTGTCGCTCCTCCTTGCTCGTATCCTTCAAATTCAAGCTAATTCAGCACTTCTCTATAAAATTAGGTTTCAGGAACTGCTAAACTGATTTAACAAAATCAATTTTAACATTAACAAAATTTTTATTCTTATCCTGATTAATGATTATTGTATTCGTTTTGAGTTTTATTGTTTTCTCTTGCGTTGCACTCATTTTCTTTTGTACACCTATATTTATTTATATTGTTTTTTATTTTTAATTCTTCTTTCTCCTATTTCCGTACTTGTAAAATAAGTTGTAAATATTGTCACAGTTCTGTTAAAAATATTTTATATTATTAGTCTACTGTTTATTTGTAATTTTTATTTTTATTATTGTAATTAGGTCAGAATCAGCTATACTGTGACTTTTTTTTTATTCAAGGGGACTTAAATCCCAGAATAAAGCTTCTTTTTCTTTATTTTACTGATATGCTAGGTAAATTTGGCAAGGCTCAGTAATTCACACAGGGCTATTTTGAACTTAAACAGGGCTTCCTACAGATTGGGTTGAAAGCAAACCGTATAAAAAAAAAAGCATTTAGCACAGCAACCAGGCATTCAAATTTTGTCCGTAGGCATTTTTTATGAAAGGCACCCCAACCATACAGAGAGTAATAAATAGCATTCTCACTGGAATCTTAAATTGGTCTGTATGCTTAGATAACATAATAGTGTTTAGTACTGGTCTCCAGGAACACCTAAAAAAATCCCAAGTCACTGAGAGTCTTAGAGAGTATAACTTCAATGAACAGTTAGTGAAGTTCGAATTTGAAAAATTTTTGAATTGATTTATTAAGGACACATAGTCGGTTCAGAAGGCATCAAGCCAAACCCCAACTTCATTAAACCCTTAAAAAGTCTTCCCATTTCAAAAATACAGGGGCAGAAAAAATCTTTTTTAGGACTGCTTGACTCTTATTGAAGGTTTATTAAGGACTTGGAAAAAAAATTTAAATCCCCTCATAAGATGTTTAATGAAAAATGACTCAATAAATATTAATGGCCCTGAATATCAAAAATCTTTTTACAAAACAATCCTTTTCTATGCTTATTTGAGTAGAACTTTCAATGATTCGGAAACTAATTAATTGAGAATTAATTCTTATCTATTGCTAGGGCCATGAATAGTTTAGATGCAGTAGAAATGTCAAAATTTACATTGATCATATTCCACTGCCATAATTATTTTCAATCTAGTACTTTAGCTCCTAACTAATGAGTCAGAAATTCAAACTACAGAAGTATGACTATGAAATCATCTATAAAATGGGAAGTACTAATCCTACAGACCTAATATCTAAATACTAACAACAGGCCCTTACTGAAAATATTAATGGCTCTAGAATGAAACAATAAGAACTCACCAACAAGCAGTTCATTAATTGAAATTATCAATGAAGCCCATGAAAATTGATGAATTTTCCCACAATGCTCAGACATATAAATTAGAAAATATGGCATAAAGCATATAAATAGCAAATGAAATATTAGACTTTTCAGCCACCATTGTTTACATAAGCAAATAGTTAATGACCATGGTTTGTTTGAAAATTAACGAATTTGAAAACAGTAGTTATAAAATTAATCGGTTTCTATATAAATAGTTTTATCTTTTTTCATAATTATTAATTCAACATATTCATTGTCCAGTTAAAGCTGGAGAAATTTTTTAGGGTTTCGACCAGGATCAGGAAAATAAAATACTCCAAAATTTTGAGTGATTATTTCATTATTGCTGACGTTTCGACTTAATTTGTAAGTCATCATCAGGGTGATAGTGATGTCTGGAGAGATCTCCGAGGGAGGTTTATGGTCGCATCTCAGAGTACCTGGACAAACCTCCAACCATGATCCAGTTAGTTTTTTTTTTTTTAAATTTTAAATTCTTTCTTTTTATTCAAAGTTATCTTTTAAGATGGTTTTATTATAACTTATCCAAAAGTTATTATATGAAAACAAAATTGGAATTGTCTGAATTTGACAAAAGTTCAGTTTCTGTTTGTATTTTGCAGAGATCTACAATTCTATGAAGTAGATAGATCTGGGGTAGCTAAACCCAAGGGTTCTCTTTTTATGAGTTAATACGGAAATTTTATAAGTGATTGGTGAATTTTTTCACTAGTTTTCTCATGTGTGAGGTGTATGAATCTTGTCTTTAATTAGAGTCTCGGGTTTACTTTTTTTCATTAACTTGGTCTGTTGTTTCTAGATAAAGGCCCTTGTATGGGTCCATCCATACCTATTCATGTTTCTTTTTCTTGTGTGTGTGTGTATTTTTCTCCACCTTTTTGCTTATCCGGCACCCTTTCTTTTGCTCTTGGTATCAATTTTTTTTTTTAAATTGACTCTTGCACTCAACTGAATAATGAAGCTGTCTAGTATTCTCCTTCAAAGATAAAAGTGTGGCATGGTAACAGATTACAGTGAACTTACAGATCCAAAGAAATAGGGACAGAATGTCAAGATTCCATATACAAGCAAGATATCCTTTTTCCATGTGTGCTAAATTTGGCTCTAAGTCATTTAGAGTTCAGATAGCACTCTGGTGAATAGATAAAAAGGGGTGTACTTCACCATTCATTATTTATCTTAAATGGCTAAGTTATAAGCATCAGTGGCAAGTATAAATTCTTTGAGAATCTCAGAATACTAATACCAAGTCATACATTAATAATGTTTTGCATGTTAGAGTCTATTCATGAATTATTTCTAATATATTTTTGAGGGGTTTTGATAAATAATTTTATTAATTTTCTGTATCCTAGGAATTCTAAAAATGCCCTAAAGTCATTGACAGTTTTGGCTGTAGAATATTTTTCAATGGCTGTTAATTTGGGTCTATCAGGCCTAATATAATCTTTATTATATTATAATACTTTATCTAATACAATCCCACTTGTGGTAATCCAGCCAGTCACCTTCTCTGGTAAGTAGGGGAATCCACTAAGGAAGCCGCAAGATCTTGAGTATGTCCAGGGTGTGCAATTGGGAAACTACTTCAGCAGGTTCGATTCTGATGAAGTAGGTTAAACCTTGAGACCCATGGTGGGTCCCGGCAGTAGGGTACTTACTGCACCCAAAGATGGGAAAAGGAACTGCAAGGGAGTAAATCCTTTCAATAGCTGTAGGTGGCAGCCTCACCACGGGACTAGGGTATGTAGTTGGCTGATAGCCCTGCTGACCAAAAATGTATTATCATGAAACCTAATACAAGAAGACCGGACAATACAAATGTAATATAACTTGGCAAACTTCATAGGATTAATTTTGGATATTGGAACATTTTATCCCTTTATCAACCTGGAGCACTCAAAGTGCTCTTGGTCCAAATTGATAGATTCAAACTAGACATTAATGCCATTCAGGAGATCTGATGGCTAAGTCATAAATTGATGAAATATTTGTGTCATTAAAATATATAAAAAGAAGTAAGTGCATTAGTATATTAAAAAATTATTTATATATTGTAGTGTCAAACAATTTCTTGTTTTTAGCCTTGAAAATTAGTAACAAAGCTAGAAATGTAAAAAATAAATTTAAAATAAAAAATGCTACAGAACTGCATATTAATCTTAATTTAAAAAAATTATGGACAATATTTATAATATAAACACTCTTAGTTGCTGAGATAGGAGACTAGCATTGGTGAAAAACAGGGAGGAGGCTGACAACTGGCTGAAAGGCTCGACTTGACTAAAAACAGGATACAAGCTTTATTGGTTGGGTAAAACTGACCATTCTTTATCATATTCCTTAGGCTTCCCATTATAGAGCCATATTAATAGGTACTTAATTTTTTAAATATATTAATTTTTTGTTTAATTTGATTGTATATTTTCTTCAATAACCTTCAATTT
>KZ807480.1:304007-317254 GCA_000696205.2 Oncopeltus fasciatus | reverse complement strand
ATATATGATAAATAGTACAGTAATTATTTTAATAATATACATTTCATTTTAATATCTACAAAAGCCCATGATGATTATTCCATCGGTGTTTTTCAAAATGCACCTCCACTCTGCAAAAATTTAAAAAAATAACATGCTTAAAATGTAAGTAAATATAAGACAAATAAATATAATTTTGTAAACTCAGATTTGAGCATACATTAGGTAACCACAAATCAGATAAATTGCTTTGTCAAACTTTACCTAGTTTTTTTTTTTTTTTTTTTCAATGCTTCTAAATTAATACAATTCAATTTTCTTTAAACAGTAAGTAGACAGAGAGAAATAATATATATCATTTGCACATCTTGTAATGTACTACAACACCATGTAATTTTTTCTAAGATTTAAATATGAATGAATTTGCTTAATGGTTAAAAATAGAATTTAAATTGTTCAAGCATTAATCTGAGCAGTGAAAAAAAAAAATTTACTCCATTTCCTCCCCTCTTTACTCCATATTCATATACTTTATAACTTATATAAATAACAAATTAATTAACAAAATATGTAAATATTGTATTATTAAAAAATGACTGTGTAAACAGAATAGTAAAAAAATAAATTGGTTATTATTAGATGATTATAGTTGGGGTTCGGTCAAGGTAGATCCAAAAAAAATACAAATTTAAAAAATGTATTTTTTTAAAGGATTATCTGCCAACCATGTCCCTAAGTTCGCATTTCCATGACTGAACTTGGAAGTCATGGAAATGTGAACTTAGGGACAGGACGTCCTCTCTCGTCTTCATGATACCCCTGAAGATGGCTTATAATGTAAGCCGAAATGTTGGAAGATAATCCTTTAAAAAAATACATTTTTTAAATTTGTATTTATTTTTTTTTTGCATCTACCTTGACCGAACCCCAACTATAATCATCTAATAATAATATCTTCGGTCAAAAAAACTATCCTTTTGAATAAATTGGTTATGTGAGATAGCATAGGTGGCAGTGAATCAACTGACTAGTCTTTTTATATTCTAACATTATATATCATACCTTGTCTCTCCTGACTTTTTAACACAAAATGCTCTTTATATACATATTTACAAATTTTTGTTTATTTTATTTTTTAAGTAACAGTTAGTCCCATTTCCTGTTTAGGATACTCGCACAAGCATAGGCTGTGGTTCTAAGAGAGAGCTCTATCACTCACAGTGCATGGTATCAACTGTCTTTGGTAACTGATCAAAATAATATTTTAATGAAATGAATAGTCTATAGTCATGTTCATTATTCTATTAAGGCTAGAACATGACTATAGGCTGTCTCATATAATCATTTTCTCTCTGATCATGTCTTTTACTCATTAGCTATCAAGACAAACAAGTTCCATAACACCTCAAATGCCAATAGCACAGGCTGAAAACCAACTGTGACAGTTGATTTAGCCACTTGTATAGTATTTTTACTGTAAATTCTGGACATAAATAGTCATAAGTATAACCATTATTTAATAACTATGTGGATACAAACATTTTTATTATCCTCTTCTGGTTGAGAATTAATCTAAAAGGTTCATTTTCCATTCATTGCAAAACTCCCTCAACTGATAATGAAAATTAGTTAGGGGTGGGGAAGAATGGAAAGATAATAGTCGGTAACAGTGCCTTATATTAGCTGAGGACCTCTAAGAATAGAGATAGCAAAATAGGCTGCTAAGCTTCACGTGAGAGAGCCCACCTCTCATATTAGTCCAGAGATATGGCATGGGCTATTTTGCCTTGCATAAGAAAGTTCACCTATCCTAACCAGACCTGAGACATTTCTACTATGACAGCAAACATTTCACCCACACAGTAAGTTTTAGCATCAAGAGAAATTTCAAAATGTTCAATTGCCTCATTAGTACCATCACTCATCTACTCTACACTATACCCTAAAATTATGTATTAAAAATATTTAATGATGAGTTGTGAATAAGATTATACACATACTTACATTAATTGAGATTATTTCACTTTCATCTAAAGTTTGTCTCCTGAAGCGTTTTGGTAACTGTTGTTCATCTACAAAGTAAGTTCCTCCTTCGGAAGCTGGAGAGGTACCTTCTGAAGTAGAGGGTTTTGCTGAAGAATAATATTAATTAATTGTATATAAAAAAATAATTCTTAGTAAAAAATTAATAATTGAAATACCTCCGGCAGAACAAAATACTATTTAAAAAATGCTAAAATTTTATTAGATGATTTAAGTTCGGGCTCAGTCGAAGTAGATCCAAAAAAATACAAATTTAAAAAAAGTGTATTTTTTTAAAAGATTATCTGCCGACGTTTCAGCTTACATTGAAAGCCATCTTCTGGGCTGTCATGAAGGCGAGAGCGGACGTGTCATTAAGATCACATTTTCATGACTCTGATCTTAGGGACACGACGTCCCCTCCCGCCTTCATGATAGCCCTATAGATGGCTTACACTTTAAGTTGAAAAGTTGACAGATAATTTAAAAAATACGCTTTTTTCAAAATTTGTATCTTTTTGGATCTACCTTAACCGAGCCCCAACCAAAAAAAACATCTAGTAATAATATCTACAGTACAAAAAGCTCTCCATTTGATCATCTAAAAGTCAATATGTGTCATTTACTCTTATTTGTATTGTTATAAAATGAAACGTGTTATTTCTGGCTCTCGACCCGAGTGAAGGAGCATAATTATTTGTCATTGATAATAAATTGTCTGTGATATAATTCTGTTCCTAGTGCCTAAAGATGGTATGGCTATTTTACTCCTAAAAAAACATTTATTTTACAATTAAACAAACATGTGTTCAATTTTATTTAACTTTTTGTTCCCCCACTTGAATTTCAGGTAATCCCCTCCCCTATTTGATTTTGCTCTTGTACTCACTTAATCTTTCAAATTTTATTTAAAAGCAATATGCCAAATTTCATTTTAAAAAATAACTAGTTGCAGTTTCTAAGCTGTAAAGTTTAAAATTTGTGGTTCAGGTAAAATCTCATTTCTCTTAGTTCAATATCTCTGTATAAATATGTTTTTTTTTTTACCAAAAAACAAACCTGTTTTGAGTTTCATTATTCTAAACTAAATATTACAGTCTCTACGTGCACTTAACGTTGCAGGAAATTCCTTCTTCTATTGGTTTGGTTTTATACAATAAGAACATTGCATTTTGTTTTCCATTTAACAGCTTAATCATTGAGACACACTCAGACACACACACGCACACACACACACACATTTAAAATTTATTGATTTCATTATCATTTCCAGTATTTAGAATCAGAGAAAATATTGAGAAAAAAAATTCAAAAAATTAGTCATGGGATCAATCTCAATAACTAGATTCCTCCAGAATTCATTAAAAAAAAAAAGCAATATTCCACCAAACCAAGTTCATTTCACGTTTTGTGTACTTTTAAACTAACAATTATTGTGACCTGTACAGATAAAATTAGTATTACCACGCATTCATTTTAAGTAATCATCCTTTTTGACCTTTCATAAAAAACAGAAAAAAAAACAGACCTCCTTCGTAAATTTACTTTTCCTATATACTCCTGTAATAATAACTATGAGCTACTTTGGATCAGAACCCCCCCCCCCTCCCCCCAATAAATATCTATATATTCAATAGTAGAATTGTGTGGTGTGCATTTTATTTTATTATTTCTTGTCCATAATTTTATGGAAATTTTTTAAATTCTAGACTTAACACTTTATTGAAGCAATGATTATTAGTCCCTTCAGTTTTAGGTGTATAATATTCATATTCAGGTCCAATCAGAGCACAGCTAAGAAAATATAGCATTATTTTTTTTTTTTTTTAATCTCCCAATCCTTAAATAATTGGTATGCCTCATTCGTGAAAATACTTTAACAACATAAAGCTGGATATGAGTAGAGTCAAAAATACATAAACATATTACTCTATTCCCATCAAAAAAAAGTATTGGAATTTTTTCATTTAAAATTTAAATACTTACATGAAATAGGTTGTTCTTGTAGGGCTCTTCTAAATTTTATTAAGGGTATGTGAGGTTTAATGGCCTAAAAAATAAAAGTTCTATTAGTAAATATATTTAAAACATGTTAAAATTTATTATAAAAAAATTACACTAATTAAACACACACAAAGTAAATAAATAAAGAATGATAAAAATTGCTTTCAGAATCAATATTTTCATAATATTGTGTTATAGGTTGAAAATCATATTAGAAAGGAGTGTAAAGCTAATGTTGCTAAAAGCTTTTTAGGTCTGTTGAAAAAAGCAGTAAGAATAGGAATGAATGAGCAGAACAGAAATGGGAAAGTACATTATATAATGTACATTAGTAGTAGTACAGTAGTAATATTACTGCAGATCAGTGGACAGTCATCACTCATGATCTTGGTTTTATCTACTTTTATTTCAATTTTTCCTTTTGATTATACAGCAGAATATGAACTTGTGCATTCAATATCCAAACTCATAGTTAATTTGGTTTTGTTGTATTATAATTTCTATAACTTCTCTACAAGTAAATGTAACTTTCAATTGAGCTTCTTATATTATTTAAAACTTTCTCAAGTGGTGAGAATACCAACTGTGGCTACTGCCCTTTAGAGTTGTTTGCAGGTTCCACTTCTGTTCTTTCTTAAGTAGTTATATAAGTTCAGATATTACATCAAATCTATTCTTCAGAATGCCGTCACTGACATAATGGAAAAAATGGATAAAGAGCATTTCAGTGAAGATCAGTAAAGTAGTTTGAGGGTGTTTGGCTGGGTATCCTCTGCAGGATGGCTTCCCTGTGTAGAGTCAATATATATAGATATAGTTAGAGTAAATACATGTTTAATTGTCCTATATACAAAACAATTGTTCAATTACTTAATTTCTTCTGTTTGTTAACAGATTTTCTGTTTTGAAGAATATTAAGTTTTCTTCTATTTTTCTTTTAATCAAATTTTTCTCCTTATTCATTACTTTGAAATTTTTAAATTTGAATAAATAATTACCTAAACAAAAAAAATTCTGTTATTAAAGTTTTGTTTTCTCCGTTATCCATATTTCTTGAAAGCTGAATTATTCTATTTTCTGTTTTACAAGAAAATTAACCTATATAAAACATTTTACAATATCAGCAATCTATCTGATGAATCTCTTTGATCTATTTCAATGATATGAGAAAAAAAAAATGGATATATAAGTCATATACTATAAAACCACTAACATAAACTAATATTTCTCATGACTATTATGTAAATTATGCTTAAATGGTAAATATTGTTTCAAGCATTCCCAGAATCCCCCACTCCTTTCTGAGCCCAACTAAAACCAAAAAACCCTCTCCTTATTGCATTCTTCCAGTTTAAGTCGTTCAAAAACTTCTCCTAAAGTTAGCCTATCCATTGCAATTGTACCTCTTTAGTAACTATAGTTAACAATTATATAAAATTGTATTTGTAAATTTGGATGTAAAACAAAAATATATATTTTTTAAAACTCTACTGAACCCAAACTGGAGCAGTCAGTACCGGATTCTTAAATTTTGAAGAACCTGTTAGATGAAAATCTCCTCCTGCCCTAAGATCTTTAGAGAGTTGGCACAGCATCGAGCATGTCATCTGGAGTCTTACCAACATAGTGTTTTGAAATACTCGCCTTTCTGTAAGTCTTTTGCATTAGTTTTAAGTTTAAAAAGAAAACATTTTTATTCTTATTAATTAACAATTAAATATTGTTAATATTGAACATTATTGAATTTTAATTATATTATAAAGGAAGTTAATATTGATCATTATTGAATTTTAATTATTTTATAAAAGAAGTTGTTTTTTTTAATTTATTTTTATTNTTAATTAATAATTAAAATAACAATTAAACTGTGTCTTCAGTCTTTTTTTTCTACCTTTATTTTCTTGCAGTGAGTAAAAAATCTTGAGAGAACTTCTAACAAGTCATTAATAATCATTTATATGTTAATAAAAGCATGTTCTTCCACAAAGTTAGATAATAAATTAAAATCTTCATAATAAAAATTATGTTACAAAAAAGAAAAAAATAGAAACATAAAAAACAATAAAATTAATGAATTAAGAAAATAAGTCACATAATAAAAAAATTTTTTTATCCAAATGACATAGCTACTTCTTCCAAGACGGTACATTTCCTACAAAACTGAAGCATGCTAAAATGCTAATTAATTATTAAAAATAAGATAAAACTATCCCTAAGAATTATGAGGCTGTAGTTATTTCATCCATTTTATAAACAATGTTTGAAAAAGCTAGGTTTGAAAAAAAAAACAAAGTTAGAAAATTGGTTTGAAAAAAATAATTTAACTATGGGAAATCTGACTGAAAGAAAGAATAAAAGCATAATTAAAACAATAATGTAATTGAAAAATAGGCAAGTAAACAAGAAAAGTGTGTAGCTCTTTTTATTGACCAATCAAAAGCCTTTGACTTGATAGATCACAATATCCTACATTAATTATACTATTACGGCATAATAAAAATGAAATAAAGAGGACAAAACATAGATCGCAATGACTTTTTCAATAAATCCTTACAAATTCAACTGAATAGAGAAATACCAAAGGGATCATTTTTAAACTCACTGTTAGTTTCTATTATATATAAATAACCTTCAATAATTGTTATATCCCAAACATTTTTTTTCTAGTAAAGGACCTGACTACTTTTGGGAATTGAAAAAAAGTATTTTATACATATATATATAATTTAAGCAGGACATGGCATTATCGTAGTAAAGCTCCTGAAGAAGCTGATAACGCTTGAGCAGAAAATTAAGTAATTGTGGGGAAGACTAATTATTCCATCCTAATTAATAATTGATTTTTAACATGATAACGGATCAAAAGTCTCAATCCTTTCATGATAAATATTAACACAACTGAAATATTAACGTATTTTGCTTACATATAATTTCAATAAACATATATAAGAAAATTGGTTCACTATATGATACTCCCATGTATAAATTATTGACATAATCATAGAGAAAAAAAGTCAATTAAAATCTTGTTCAGAGCTCATATATTTTGGTAAAATAAATAGAAACATGAGAATATCCCGTGCATTATTATTTTTTCCAATAATTTGTGAGTAATGGCAATTAACATAACTGAAATACACAAATGATTTGGTTACCATTTATTTCTAAAAATACCTTGCCAAAAAGACATTTTTATCTTAGACAAAAAAAACTTGTTCGGCTTACTTGCGCCGCTCGAAAAAGACCAGCAGAAAACTTCATTATATTCTAAAATAAATTAATACTTTCCAAAAATAAACCTTTAANTTAAGAAAAAAGACTAAATATTTTCTTAAAGAAAAAATTATAAAACATTTTTTTAGACGATCATTATTTTAAGTATAGGCCTTACACAGTGATGTTACAATCTTTATATTTTTATTTTATTTATTGTTTTAATAAGTGACATTGACATTGATCAGCAAATAATTAATACATAATTACCTCATGTGACTGATAGATATGGTTATAGACTTTGAGTCCTTCTGAAATGCCATGAGTTTGTCAATCACCAGTATTTTCATTATATATTTTGGCAAATTGATTGAGAAACTGCATTTTTTTTTTTTTTTAATCTTCATATGCAGCATATTCCATAAGTATGTCAGTGAAAGTGGCCTGCAAATTACACAAGTGACAAATGGGAGGAAACTATCTTACCCTGAGATACCCTTGGGTAACTTTTGTGTGGCCAATTCTTAAGGTTGACAAAACTACTTTTCCCTAGCCCTACAAAACTAGGAGTCGAGTTACAACAAAATAACATCGTAGAGCTGCTGAGGATTAACTACGACAAACCTTAACTTGCCCTTCCAGCTAAGTCATAGCCATATAATTAGAATATTATTATTTATTAATTGATTTTCTCTTTTTTTGTTAATAATAGGAATAAGTAGTTTTTATAAGCATTTATCAATAAAAGACGACAGTTGCGTATTTTTCGTATATTTATTTAAAGTTATCAGGGAAGATATTTCTTTATTTTATTTTATTTTTANTGAATTATTGTGAACGATTTAAACTGTTAGCTAGTGGCAAATAAATTCGACGTAAACGAAATTGAAGGAGCAGGAAGATTACTTATGTGAAATATATAGTTTCATTGATAATATTTTTATTTTTTTATTTTTTAATGACCAATGAATTGAATTTAATGAAGCAGCTGTTGAAAACAAATTGAGATTAGATTACAGAATATAAAAACTGAATTATTCTGGATATTTATAAGCAAAAAGATGAAAAATGTCTGTGAGAGAACAATAAAGTAAACATTTTGATATGTATTATATTAAGAGGCTCATATGAATTTTAAGGGAACACGCTTCCATATTGGTCATTAAAAAGTTAAGGAAAATATCCCTAGAATCAAAAGGAGGGTTTTTTTGACCGTAGATATTATTATTAGATAATTTTAGTTGGGGTTCGGTCAAGGTAGATCCAAATCCATCAATAAACATGTCAAACATTTTTTCTAGTTCCAAAGTTACTTATTCCCAATAATACCCTTCCTTTTTCCCTTGTCCTTTTTATTGCCCCTTTCCAAACAGGCCGCTTTCCCTTTGTACCTTCCGCCTCTTACCTTCTCCCCACCCTTCCGCCTCCCACTTTGTTTCCCTGAAAAATTATTTTCCGTCTTAGTCATAGAAATGTGAATTTAGGGACAGGACGTCCTCTCTCGTCTTCATAATAGACAGGTGTGGTAAATTACTGTTTCAATGTTATTCAATTATTTTTTAACAAGTTGTTTGCATGTTTTTCAAATTTTCNATTGGTTTTTTTTAGGATCAACCTTGACCGAACCCCAACTAAAATCATCTAATTAAACCTAGAATCATCCTCCAAATTTTTTTATTTCTCATCTAGAGTGGCCAAGAAAATTTTTTGTGGGTAAGCTAAAGGATTCGTGAAGTAATCCTCAAACTCTTGAAGAAAAAAAATTCCCAAGCCCATACTACTCGAGATACGTGCTAAAAAAATCTTTTAGATATTGTCATCGAAATATATTTTTGTAAAGTTTTGCAACCTGAAATTTTAATGCTCTTGAATTGTTAGAATTTCAGAAAATATAAAACTATTTATTCCTTTAGGCCTTTGCCATTCCGTGTTTTCGGAATGTTTAGGATTACTTAGTTAATAAAACTTTAAAAAAAAAAAAAAGGCGTTGTCAGAGACAATTAAATGGTCGATCGATAGAAAGAGATACAATAAATTTCTGTTCCATTGAGTAGAACTCCATTAAATCTATTTTTCAAATTTTATTGGTAAAATTGAAACTAAAAAGAAAACAAAAGCGGATTTTTAAATCATGAAATAATTCGAAAAATTATAAGAAAATACTTATAAATGGAAGCAAAAAAATAATTAAATTAAAGAATTTTTACTTTTAATTCTCAGCATCCAACGCCACAAATAATAATAAGTGTAATGGAAAATTTATGAAAAGCTTTGACAAAAAATAAACGATAAACAGATAAACGATAGCTTTAGTAACAAATAAATGATACCGCAAAGAAATTAAGACCTTAGCACCTTAAATTTATTATATAAATGTGTTATAAAATAAAAAACAAAATTAAATTATATCAAAATTAAAAAAATGAAATGAGAAAAGGAGATAATATGTTTATGTAATACTCATGCATCAAACATTTTTCTGAAAAGCCATTTTGGGTTTTAGACAGCCTATTAAATACAAAATTGAAAAGTCAACAAGAGACATATTTTATGTCAACATGAGACAAAATACAATGTCTTCATTTCCCAAACTCTTACGTAGGTCAGACTCAAAATTCAATTATAATTGTCTATCCACATAAAACTTGTTGCTTTAATTTAAAAACAAAGCTCAAGATGAAAAAAGAAAACTACTCTGGCCGAAACTAATTATAATATGTTACAAATTTAATTTGAAAATGCGACTTTAATAGAGAATGTGATTTCAACAAAAGAAAATAAAGAAAAAAGAAAATTTTTGGAATGCCCAAGTGCTTTGTAGTTAAGGCAATTGTTATTTACTTTTTTTTTTTTTTTGTAAATATGCTTCAAATACTAATATTTCTAACTATACTACATAAAAAGTACAATTTTGTTGTTAAATTGTACAGGGTGAAAAGCATAATTTATTTCTTATAATAAAAACCGGATAATATCCCTTTTGTCAACGTCAAATTATTTTGAAAATAATTGTCAATAAAATGACGTCACAGGTATACTTTATTTTTTATAAAGGTCGGTTTGGCCTTCATGCCTTATTGCTGTAGCCTAAAGATGACTTATTTGAAACTTAATTTGGAGCATAAATTTGAAATACTAGCTATATATTTAGATAAATTTTGTCTAAAAAAAAAAATCTGTTGCTCCTGAATCCGAAATAAATCATACATAATATACTATGGAGGTAAAGAAACATTTTTATAATTCAACGGCAGAGAAAAGAAAAAAAAATGAAAAAGAATTATTGTCCTAGGCATAAAAAAATATACAGAATTGTTTTATGAAGCAGTTTACTGTAAAGTTTCACACTTCTACAACCCCGTGCAAGCTATCCTTATTGGTAAATTAAGAGTAATGACAAACCTGCTAATTATTCTTTGAGCAATCTTTATTGAAATGTCCACTTTACTGAAACTATAAAAAACCTTTCTGGTTTTGGTCTACATTTAACAATCTGCCTTTGGTACATTATCATAATTATCAGTTAAGAACTAAAATAAGGGATAATTTTTTTTCGTTTATGTACGTCATTCCTGTACTGTCTAATTCCCAAACAACACTTAGAAAAATTAAACTAATATTCAAGGGGGCTACATTTGAGAAATAATCTTCTTTTAATTATTTTATTTTTTAAAAGAAAATAATCACCAAAATTTTCTTTTCGGCTAAGGTAGAAATTGCTTTGGGGATGTCATATCAAAATAATTGCACAGGAAATATTTTGATAGTCGATTTTCGCTCCAATTTATTTACTGTTTTTGGTATTTGACTACAAACTACTTATTTTGTTATAAATAATTTGTGTAACAACTCTTATTTTCAGTACTTGGGTCTACTTAGTTATTTTAAAAAACGACCAATTAGAAGTGATGGTTCACATGTCACAAAATATTAAAGTAAAACTTTTCTCATGCTGAAGACTAGTTTCAGATTTTTCAACGAAACTCATTACACAAAATTTACTTAAGGATTTTTAACTGCATTTAACTCTTAGGATTGGGGGGCTGGAAAAATTTTATTTCTCTACATTATGACATTTATATGTTTATGACAAACATTTAACATAAACATTATTATTATTTTTTTTTTTTTTTTTGCTATGGCGCTTTACTTGTCCTCAAGGTAACAACGTTTACAGGAGTTTCTTCTGCGAAATCTGCTGGAATGTTGTCAAATTGAATTTTTCATAAAATAAATACCAATAATATATTTTGTTTTCTCTTTCTTTTAATAGAACTTAGTGATACTTAAGGGATGTTCAGCACATTATATTTCATGAAGGAGCGCGAGATAAAACTTTGTAAATCAAGAGAATTTTATAAGATCAAAATCTGCATTAAAAATATACTAAGAACGTCCATATGCTGAATTCTAACTTTGTATCCTACACGACAAGCNTTTTTAACAGTTATAAATATGTAATATGTATGTATTATTATATATATCTACTTCGCTCTTTGTCGTCATATATAAAATTAAAGAAGTTAATAAAATGATAAGAAAGAATTATTGAATTATAGGTAATTCCAATCCTCTCCCTCCCCTTCATTCTTTCAGTTAGGTTTGCTCTTACCTATATAAATCACCCTTAAATAACCTATATAAATAACCTAAATCTTTTATAACCGGATCAGAACAAACAGATTTATTAACATTGGATTAAGAGTTTCTGGGATAAGGCAGTAACAGATAAATGCTCAATCTACTGATTGAAATGTGTTGTGAAGGAAATCACGTTCGATAAACAGAATAATCTGTCTTTTGATAGACATGAAACCAGTTTTCCTCAGAGGGGCAGGAATTCATAATGTATCACATTCATTCAATGAGAATGTATTGAGACCTCTCAGCAGCTCTCTTAGGTCTACATCGATAAGGGGCCGGCTGCTGTCAGTCAACAGTCCTGTCCACGTTTAGGGAAGGTAAATTCTGGTTGTCTTATGTTTTCTTTCAATCTCTTGTTAATTTTTTCATATGGCTTGTCTCTTTCTTAGTACCCTAATATTTAGTTGAATAGAATATATCAAGATTAATTTTCTTCATCCAACAAGTGAGTGTATTTATTCATCCCATTTATATAATTCAATATATTATAATTAAATTGTGAATTTCAGTCTAATACTCTAAAAAGGGAGGAAAATAAAGTTTCTTTTTAGTCTAGTAACTGTTTAAAACCAACCTATGTAATTAATACGATTTGAAACTGTACTTGAACTTTCTTAATTCTCCTTTCCATATGCCATCATTCAGACATATACACTTTTTATATTAAAAAAAAAACCTTATTAGTATGGTGCATTTTGGATTCAATTATAAATATGAGTTTCTACTCTTTAAACATATAACTATGGTTATTAATTAAACATTATTTACAGATAATTCTATGTTCAATATTTCTGTCAGACAGACTTTGTTTTTATTCAAATGTAAAACGCCAAATTTCGTAGAGAAGTTATGATTTTGACATTTCAGGTGAATTATACTAATTTATTTTACCTTTTATTTATAATAAGAAAGTAAAATAATAGGACCAAAACAGGCATTCCCTTGTTTTAGTTATTAAACATCACATCATAGGTAAAATCCACAACAGAACCATTAACTAGAAATTCAACATAATCAAAATAAAAAATGACAGAACTGTCCAACATTTTTATAAGTAAATATACTATTCATCCATTAAAGTCCTAGAAGATAAAAAATTCATTTGTTAATTTATTCATTAGTTTAAGAATACCAGGAATGTCTGAGAACTTGGTATTTACACGTTGCGACTATCCTACTTTTTTCCTACTTAATGTATTTTTTTTTTTATAGTAATGTTAATCAATTTTTTTTTAAATATTACAGTAAAAAATATTTATGTAATTGTTTATCCACAAGAAATGAAAGTGATAGTGATTATTAATTCTCATGGAATAAGTAATACTATAAATGAATAATTATTAGCTTTCATTTTTATAATTATTACAAGTCTCAATCCTTTCATG
>KZ807480.1:269362-288528 GCA_000696205.2 Oncopeltus fasciatus | reverse complement strand
CATGGAAATATGTTTAACTACCATAGAATTGATTAAATGAATAATATTTGTGTGCAATAATGTATAATTATTGGCATTAACTATTTCTTTTCAAAATATTTTAAAAGAACATTAAAAATTCATATTATCTCTCTTTATTTATTTGCTCCTTTAAAAAAAAAAAAAATGGTGCAGCATATATAAATGGAAGTTCTGTTTTTATTGAATTTTTTATTAGTTAGTGAATAACGCTAAATAATGCTCTTCTAGAGTTAATGGCTTATTTGAGTTCAGATGTATTATATTTTTAAAATGCAGTACCCAGATATACAAATGTGAACCCAAACTAGTATGTATGCATGAGAATTTTCAGTTACTACTTAGCCTTTTGAAGCAATTTTTTCTTGAGGCCATTTAATATGGTTACAACAAATTTTTTTGTGTTAATTAATTATTACAGAAAATATAGTTTATCCCTGTATTTGTAAGTAACAAAATTGTGGTTGTAGATAAGACATGACTGAATTGTTAGTAAGTAATTAGTTAATTCATTACTGGTTAATATTGTTTATGATCACTTTTCATTGATTTATTTTAAAATATTAGACTCCCAANGTTTGATCAAAAATATGTGATACTAAATTACAAATTACAGACTAGATTTGAAAAAAAAAAAACATCACATTTGTTGAGGTTAATGAAACATCACGAGGATCTCCATCTTTGTATTTTGATAGTCTTAATTAAATAAGTTTTACTGACTGCTCATGTAAACTAGTATTTTTTTTTTTATAGTTAATTTGAAAATCATTTATGATCATGATGTTTTAGTTAACATTAATTTCTGTTACTTCATTAATTAAAATATTGTTCATTATAAGTATGCATATTCACTCATATATTAATGTATATATTGTCGTAGCAATAATAATTTTATAAGTTTACATTATTTTGTCAAGAAATTTAAAAAAGACAAACTCCTCTGTTAACATTTGATTATGTAATTAAAATTTGTCTGTTTTAAGACATACAGTTATACATCAATTATGCTTCAAAAAATAATAAATCTTTACATTATTAGTATTATCTTTTGAATAATCTTATATTTTTTCAAGATTCAATTATTACAAATTTTAATAAGTCCATCTACTGTTCTGTGAGAACTAAGTAATTTTACTAATTGAATTTAAACTGGTAGATAGCATATTTAAAGGATTATTTAATAAATAAATGAGATTACGTCAATATTGAGTTTTTACCTAAGAGTACGTCAATATTGAGGTTCATTCAGAAAGTATTTTAGAAAAAAAGTCTTATGTGAAAAAAATGAACTAGAATTAATAATTTAATGGCATTTCAGCTTTGAATTTTTCAGGCCTTATGATTTTGGTAAAGAGTGTCTGACAGGCTTGGCCAAAAACATTTATGTTGACTAGGTTTTAAAGGCAATTCAGCACAAAATTTTTCTAAGCTTAGCTTTGTATTGTTCTACAAATTTATTTTTGATGTTTTATTTTGTTAGATATAATTTACTTCAATTTTTTTTAAAATTAATTACAATTTATATAAGGCATTTTAAAATTCTAATTCAACTAAAAACATATTTGTTTCCTACCTGATGTGATTAGTAAAGTAATATCAGTCTTTCAACATTTAGATCAATATAATTTGTGTTTTTCATTTCTGTTTTTAACTATTGCACAGTGGTTTGAATTTTGGTGCAGTTCTTTTTTTTTTTCTAATAGGAACATGAATATGAATTCCTTGTTTTGTGTTACAATAGGATAATGCATAAATTATATTTTATTTATAAACAATTTATTTTCTATTTTTTAAAATACATATCAATAAATAATAAATCTGAGGTAAAATTTAGACTTTATACGTAACTCTTTATGGAAGGTGTACACACACACACTTTACACAAAATTTATGGAGTTAGTTAATTATCATTTTTCTCCTTGTTATTTTCTTCTCATTAGTATATTTATTTATCTCAAAAGTATTTTCGGATTCAGCTTTCAACTACTAGGTGAGGAGTGATACTATTAACTGCAAAATCAAGCGGTACTTCAAAGAGAATGTTACTCTGCATCCTTTCTCTCTCTTGTTTCGTCTAGTGAAGAATTAAGAAAATTTGTAGGATGATAACAAAATAGAAAACATTTGTTTACCAAAAAACTTGTATGTTGAATATAAATTTTAGAATATATTTATGTCTTTGAAAGTGATTCAATAACTCGTAATTACTTATGTTTCACAGTAAACAGCAGTATGATAAACATCAGATATTGATGTAATTCAGTATGCACTTAGAAACCATCCAATGAAATATAATATTTTACTATTAAAGGAATAAAATTATCACTGCTACAAATAATATTAAATTAGATCATTGAAGCAAATATAAGTGACTACACAACTTTCTGACTGAAAACAGGCCCTGGGAGCTCCTATATTCCAGAGCCCATATTGTTCTTCAAATAAAGGCTCCGCAATAATTAGCAGTTTTTCTAATTTTTTTTTTTATTAGGCTTTACTAGTGAGACTAAAATAATCTTATACCATTCTTGGCTTTTATAAACCAGTATGGGCCTTTTTGGAACTCCAAATAAATATTAAACATTTAAATAATGAAAAAAAAAAAGTTTCGTACATGCGTTTCTATTCACTACACTTGACATGCTAATCTTTGTACAATGTGGGCCCTGATTTGCCCTATCGCTTTTAAATACCATATAAATAAAATACTTAGATAATAATTGAGTGAAATCGCACAATTAGGAGCGGGGGACTATCAAATGTTTAGAGTGAGTGGAAAAAAATTTCGACGTTCCCAGATTGTTATTAAATGTTAACATTTTTTAACAGAGGGAAAACTTTGGCCAAAGAAACTAAAATTCAACTGCTGGTTTTACGGATGTTTATAAAATTAAAAGTAAAGAGCTCAGCATGGAAATATGTTTAACTACCTGTAAATAGCTGACATTAATTGTGTAAATTAACAATAGGAATTTGAGTTAACTTTGAACTAAGGGAGTTATGGTTGCTTATAACTGTTTGAAAAAGCTTAACTCTAAATAACAGTCGAGAAAGTTACGGCCCATAACTGCTCAAAAATAGTAGGAACCTTTAAATTCTTCAGTCGAAGAGAAAAAGAAAAACTTAAGATGTCTAAAATAAAAGAAAAAATTTTAAATTAATTAATGACCAATCAAGTAATCTAACTCGCTTACAAAAAAAAAAAAAAAAAGAAAAGTGGAAATTAATTAAAACAGTTGTTCCTCTATCACCAGACTGTTATAGTTAATTAGATTCAATGTGCAGTATGCAAGGGTTAAGAAGTTAAACTGATTTTCAAAGTGGCTTTAGGAAGAAAAGCGAGACCCTTAGTCTCTCATTCCTAGGAAAGGCTTAATAACTTAGGAGTTGATCGACTAACAAAAGCATATTGGTCCCAGGAACCTGGCTTTTTGGTGAACTTCGCAGGCTAATTTACATCAAAGTATTAACTTAATTATCTTGGATTAGTAAAAAAAACTATAAAGCTTATCATTAAGAAGCTTGGTTGGGTGAATGGGTTTATCTAGAATCTAAGCATTAAGATAGATTCATGAAATTCATAAGGTTAACTCGTATCCATTTTTCTCCCTGCTGTGAAAATTATGTTTTAGTACAGTCAAATGCTCAAAAAATGTAGAAACACATTTGTAAACGTTTCGGCTTACATAGTAAGCCATCTTCAAGGCTATCATGGTGGCGAGAGGGGACGTTGTGTCAACTGTTCCCATTTTCATGACTCACTAAATTTCTACTAAAAGAGTTTTAAATGCTATTTCCAGGCAAGTATTTGTTCATGAAAATGTAATTGAAATACTTTTTGACGGGTTTAATTCTAAACAATCATATATTTGATTTTTAATATGTGAAAATCCTTATATAAGAGGAAAAGTTAATTCTTATTTAATTTAGAATTATACTCTTAATTTAACTTAAAATTAAAGAAAATATACAAATTATTAAAATTATTTTACAAAGCTTAAACAAGAAATGGGTAACAAAATATGTTTACGGTATTTAAAAAAATTAATTTTCAATAAAATATAAATATACTCTGAGAATAACGATAATCGGGCGAAGTTTATGACCTACCGATTGATACTTAAAAAGCCTTGTGAAAGGTTCCCTCTAAACAGTTCTTAGTCTAGACTTACTTTTGGTGGCGGAAGTTTCCAAATTTAATCTGTAAATACTGTTTTTAATATAATAATATACTAGCTCCTGGACTGGTGACGTCATTCAAGCATTAAATTAAAACCCTTTAGGTGCTTTCTAGATCGCTAAGTAAACTAAGAGATTTAGTAAGTGACTAGTTAAACATTTCTTTCCTGCTCTTCTGGCTTTGTTTGTAATCGCAAGTGTGAATGAATCCATAAGAGCTATTGGACGTATCTCGGCCAAGCACTCAACTTCATTAATGATCGGGAGTTACAAAAAGAATCTTAAACAATTAACCAAAAGGGAATTCCTGGCGAGGACAGATAGATTTGTTTATTCTGTTCCCTCTCATTAATTGTTTAAAATTTACGTGGGATAAAAAACCACAACCAAATAAAATATTTATAAATTTAAATTTAATAAAGTAAATGACGAGAGTCGACAAAATGTATGACAATGTCAGCTACTTCGAGTTTAAGAAGAAGTTCTCGTAAGTTAGGCTCTCGCTAATGTAGAGGGAATTGAGTGAGATATCTAGCTAGTCCTTGTGGTGTAACGTTCAGCACACCGGCCCGGATAGCAGGAGATCCAGGTTCGTTTCCTGGCGAGGACAGATAGATTTTTTTATTCTGTTCCCTCTCATTAATTGTTAAAATTTACATGGGATAAAAAAACCACAACCAAATAAAATATTTATAAATTTAAACAATTATCATTTGATACGTCCTTACTTATTGGCCCATATTAACCACATTATCCACTCGCTTGTGTGGACTTCATTTTTCCTGGTATTATTCCTAGGTGCTTAATTTCACTCTTAATTGGTTAATTCTTGGCTATTTATTACTATTGCAAAACATTTTTTCTGACCGACCTTCAATACGTACACCAAATGGTCAATTATCAAGAAGCATATAACTGCCCCTCTATTATACAATTCTGCATCTGATAGTGTCCTATCATTGCTGTACCTGATTATTGAGTAAACATATAAAAAATATTTTTAACAGATGGGATGGTATTTTTAATGCATGGTCTGATACAAGTTTATGGTGAATGGAAAATAAGGAGTAAAATCAGCGTAATGGGGAAGTGGATCTATTGGCATTTATTAAGAAAGATAGTTGCCTTGCAACAGACTTCCAGGAGACATTTATTTGACTAACCTGAGGCAAGTAGAATAAGATGCCTACAGCTCCGATGGCTGGATGATGTTGAGTATGTCATTAAGCGCTTAGAAGAAATTGAAGAAAATGCAAAGACACAAGCAAGTGGATATCTGAAGTAAAGGTCCAGGTACCGGGCTATTAATTAAGAAGGTATATACTAATGTACTAAGTGTTTGTTTCTTATAATTTCTTTAATACTATAGCTTTATTCATTTTTTCTTTACTTCATTTACCTGTGGTTTTAAATTTAAATTTTGTTCCCAAATTAGCTCTTGGAAACTCAACACTGTAATAAACTTATTGAAAATGAATAAATAAATGTTGGAGATCAGCATCAAATTCCTAGATTTTTCAGCATCTGCCTCACGGGTTTTTGCTATTTTTTTATTAATGGCTTAATCTTATGCTGATCAATGTTTAAATTTTTTAGCCAACACTCTGCGAGCTTATATGTATTATATAGTTTATACAGCTCACAATACAATTCAATTTGTTAACTTTTTCTAATGTATAGGATAAGAGCTTCAGTTCATTTCTTTGGCATTTCCTCTTTAAGCTACATATCTATAAATATTTTATTACCTTATCCCAACCCATAATCACCAGTACATTTTAAAATTTTTTCTGGAATCCTAATCCTAGAGGTTTATAGCTCAATTTGAGATAAATTCCTGTTGATAACCACAATTTATTGTTCTCAAAAATGTTTACAGCAGGGTTAAAAAATTAGTGAAACCAAAATGAACACATTAGATGTTTTTTGTTGGGGTTTGGTCAAGGTAGATAAAAAAAAAAAAAAAAAAATACAAATTAAAAAAAATGGAGAGTTTTTTTGACCTTAGTTATTATTATTAGATGTTTTTTTGCTGGGGTTCGGTCAAGGTAGATCCAAAAAATACAAATTTATAAAAAGCATATTTTTTAAAATTATCTGCCATTTTGGCCTACATTGTAAATGGCTAACAGGCCTTTTGAAATACAATGTCAGAGAGAATACAAATAAAATGACAATATTATAATATAGAATTGCCATAATTGAATGTAATGTGATATCAAAAGTATGAATGTAGTAAACTATGTAGAAGAATTCAGGATGCAGAAAACAATTAACCACTCCTACCTATCATGAAGACGAGAGGGGACGTCCTGTCCCTAGTTTCACATTTTCATGACTGAGCGGAACGGTTTTGAAAAAAGTTTTGAGAAGGACACTGTGGGTTGTGGAAGGGTGGGGGTAAGAGGCTGAAGGTATAAAGGAAGAGTGGTCTGTTTCAAAAGGAGCAATAAAAGGACAAAGAAGAAAGAATAATAATTTAGGATAAATAACATTTGGAACTAGGAAAAATGTTTGAGAGGTTTATTTTGAAGAAGGGCTAATGGTCTTTCAGAATGTTGAAAATGTTTGAATACATTGAAGAAATTTGTTATATGTCAGTTCTGTTGTTAACTGGATTGTGTTGTAAGTTAAAGGGAACAGTTTCAGATAAAAGGTGTTAGTGTTCATAGAGTTCAGTGGAAAGAATAGTAATATTCTCGAAGTCAAATGTATGTTTTTCATGAAAAACATGTTTTGTGAGGGCAGTTTTTATTAGTTTTTTTTATTTTTATGATTATTAATTCTATGGGAAATAGGGTTTTTAGTTTGTCCAATGTAAGGACCATGGCAATTAGGAGTGGAACAAGGAATTTTATAAACATTGGTTCTGTTAAGAAAGGGGATGGGGTCTTTAAGGATGGTGTAAATAGATTTCAGTTTGTTGTTAGTGGAAAAAGCTTAAGGTTAGGGAAAGTTTTTCTGAGATATTTCTTAACATTTCCAGAAAGTTTTTGAATATAAGGGAGAGAACAGAAAATGACTTGATTATTTTGGGGGAGGGGCAAAGTTAGTGAGTTTTTTAGTGATGTGAGTAGGAAAACCATTAGACATGAGAATGTCAGTTACATGTTTAATATTTTTGCTATGGAATGTCTTGTCAGAGAGTGTGAGTGGTCTGTGTAGATAAGGTTTTTGGCCCCATTTATTTTTTGATGATGAGGATGAGATGAGTTAAAGTGGACATGTGGACATCTCCTCTCTCGTCTTCATGATAGCCTTGAAGATGGTGTACAATGTAAGCCGAAACATTGGCAGTTAATTTTTAAAAAAATACATTTTTTTTTAAATTTGTATTTTTTGGATATACTTTGACTGAACCCCAACAAAAAACATCTAATAATAATATCTATGGTCAAAAAAACTCTCCATTTGAATAGACTAATTAATTATAATTAGATGATTTTTGTTTGGGTTCGGTCAAGGTAGATCCAAAAAAAATCAAATTTTTAGAAAAAGTGTATTTTACAAAAAAATTATCTACCAACATTTCGGCTTACATTGTAAGCCATCTTCAGGGCTATCATGAAGATGGCTTAGAATGTAAGCAGAAACATCGGCAGATAATTTTTTTTTTTAAATAGACTTTTTCTAAAAATTTGTATTTTTTTGGATCTACCTTGACCGAACTCCAACAAAAATCATCTAATAATAATACCTACCTTCAAAAAACTCTCCATTTGAATACATTAATTATATTCTTTAATTATTTAGTTTGGAAAATTTTATCTTAAATTCAGTTCTTTTTGGTTTTACAGAAGTTAAATGAAAGGTAAGTTTTCATTCCTGAGGCATATGGTAACAATTTATATTTTTTAAACGTAATGTTTTGGAGGAAAATGCTAAATCCTGCAAAACTAACTAATTAACTTTTAGTGTGTTATTGAAACAGTAATTAACTCAAAAAATTTAAATGTTTATTTAAATTGATATTTTATGTTAATTAAAATTGAAGTTTATACCAGTGACTTAAGGTTACTAGTTGACGTATTGAACTATAATACAAATTCATTATTATTTTCCAAAATGCTTAAGCAATTTTTATTCACTATCTTTTAACATTTTTTACTGAATTTTTAAAATTCATAGTAAAGAGAGTAAATTTTTAATCTGTACTTATATAATCTTTTGAAATTCCAGTTATGATGTTAAATTTATAATGTTATTTTGATTTTCTTTGTGTAAAATAAAAAATTTTTTTTTTTAAATATGGGAGCTTGATTTTATATTTCCTAATGAATTGAGGTAGAAATAGATCGGTGGGACAAACTATGGTAAATGAGGATAATTGACATACAAATATAATGGAAAGAAAATATAATGGAGAAAGGTTTGGATGGAGAGAAAAAGGAATCGTCGGATAAGACTTAATTTCTGTGGGCAGGAAGTTTAAATGAAACCAATTTAGGAAAGCAAAATCAAATCATAAGACATGTAGACTGGGTGATTTATTATACCAGAAAGAGCATTTTGCGAGGGAGCAATATAAATGAATTTGAATTTCTTTCAGGTCTCATACATAATTTGAATTTTCAATTCATGTCTAAACATTTTTCAGACTACTACAAGTGTTTAAATGTTTCTGACATTACTTTTCTTGAATATTTCCTTGCTATGTAACATAAAAATTTTAAATAAAAAATATTTTATAACCTTATTTTCACTTACCTTTTGATTTACTGCATTTTTTAAAACAATTTGATTTGCTCAATGAGCCTTCAATCTTACTGTTGTCATACCTGTGAAAATATCTGAATGCAAGTACTAAGAAGAAAATTAAAGGCACATTCAATATTTTTTAATCTATTTAGATAAGAAGTTTTGATGCTCAGATTGAGCATAATTGACCAAGAATGGAGACCTATTTTATCAATGAGATCAATCTTAATTGGAAGTTGGGACGAGATCCCTGGATAAATACTGATCATGATCATGAAGCCTGGCTGCTCTTTGGGAATTCTGTAGCCTCCTACTGTGATCCCACAATATACTGCAAATCTCAAATACACATAAGCCTCAATTGAGGATTTCTGCCTTAAATAAATAAATACATTTTTCTTTGGTGATGTCAGCTGCTGTGGGAATGGCTAGCTTAAGTGGTATTGTGACCCTATGACTACCTGACAGAAGTCCAGTGTATTTAGGAGGAGCATTTATTCATATATTGTCCTGGTATAGGCCAGACTAATAGAATTCCCATTGGTAATGAACTAAAGTGAGACTTCTTTAACTTCCTTTGATTAAAATAAACTTAAATATTTTTGTATAACAAAAGTTTTAATTGAAAAAATTGTTATAAATAACTTCATTCATGCCAATATAAACATAAATCCTATCAAATTTATATAGGTGTTCTTAACAAAACTGATGATGCTTACCAGTTTCTTCATTTTGACATTGAATCACACATGCTGTGAATTATGAACCTGAAATTGGGTGATTAGCTTTTCTCTGTATTAGCAGATTGGATGTAACTTAAAATGAAATACAATAGTGGGATTGTCGCCCCTCTGATAATGGGCTACTATGAAAATGCACACCATGTATTCAATAGTGAGAGAGTTCTATCACCAATTTAATAGAAGAGTGTTTTCAGTGTCCTCATAAGGGCTTGCATGTCAAAGAAGAAGTAATAATGTTTCACTAAATATTTATGGGCTTTATAATATGAGATAAGATTTTTATTATTTAATATTATCTTATTAGTGAGTTGCTATTGTCCATGCACTTGTTTATTAATCTTTTAATCTATAGTTAATAAAATATAAACAAATTATACACAACTGTTAATATTATTTAACTTATTTAAGCACTGACTAATTGGTGCCAGCTACAGAATAAATAAATTAACAAAATAACTAAAGCAATAATATATAAATAACATATTTCTTATCTAATCTGTTATAACAAGCATAATATATGTGTACGCAGAAAGGAACTCTGGTTCCGCTGTTGTAAAGTGACTCTCAATGCTGATAATGATACTGTTAAGCTGCCAGTGGAACCCAACAGTAGATTCTGGTCTCACTATGTTGCCACTATAACTCCCTGTGATTAGGGGTTATTAATTTTTTATAAATCTGCGCATGTCGGTAGCACTACCTTCCCCTAGGCAACAATCACCATCCTACCTCCCTCAACACACAGCTCCTCTCTAGGTACACCATAGTGGTATGTACTCCCCTTCTCAGTCCTTAATAGTTATAATCTAGGGGTAGTAAATATTGGGAACAAGCCCACTTTCCAATGTTTATTTAGAGACCAGTTTCTTCTACTTAGTTCTAAATCTTTCCATTGAACCATTCAATATCCTCCCTAATCATCAATTTAGCTTCAGAAGTAAGCATTCAATTGTCCAGCAAGTGTTTCGCGTCGTAGACTACATTTCCTCTTCCCTTGAGCAGAAAGAGAACTGTACAGGAGCTTTTTTGGATGTTTCCCAAGCATTTGATAGAGTCTGGCACAGTGGTCTACTGTTTAAATTGAAATACATACTTCCTAGTAACACTTACTTTTTTATTTTTATCTTTAAGTCTTACTTATCCAGCCGTTTCTTTAGGGTTCGGCAAGGATTAGATTACTCCAATTTTCTACTAAGTGGAAGCAGGAGTTCCTCAAGGTAGTGTGCTTGGACCTAACCCATTTATCCTGTATATCAGCAGATATAGGGATATCCCCTACCCACCCAAGTACCCTCTTAGCTCTATTTGCGGACGACATAGCTATCCTATCCTCCTATCCCGATCCTAAAAATGCTTCTAAAAACCTACAAGATAACCTAAAAAAAATCAAACAATGGTGTGGCAAATGGAGAATTAAAATCAATGAAGAAAAATGCGTTCAAGTTAATTTCCAATTGTGGAAAAAAGACTTCCCTGAAATTGTGAAATTTAACAATATTCCTTTACCACATTCAAACTCCATTCGTTACCTTGGGGAACCCCTTGAATGATAACTTACATGGGGTGATCATACTAAAATTAAAAGACAAGAACTCAATTGGCGATATGGACTTCTATACAGACTCATGAATAAGAACTCCAATCTTACGATAAAAAACAAAATGACGCTCTACAAAACCTTATTACGACCAATCTGGACTTACGAAGTTGAGTCCAAGCTTTCCAACATCCGAAGAATCCAGTCCTTCCAATCCAAAACTCTTAGAATAATTGCAAATGCTCACTATTACGTATACAATTTCTCTCTTCACCGCAATCTTAATATCCCTTTTGTTCAAGACCTCATTTCTTCCTGCTTCGCCCTTTTCCACAGTAAACTGCCATACCATCCTAATTCACTAGTACAGACCTTGTCTTCTAACTCCAACCCCTACAACCCTCCCCGTCGACTCAAACGAAGATGGCCCCGTGACCTCCTGGGGATGCTCAGAGAAACAGTATATATATATACTGGTTTATGTCTATGAAATATATTTTGTGACTCTACAGCTTAGTATCGAATTTAATTTTAAATTAAATTAATTTCACCCTTTTTCTTTCAGGTAAACAATGTCTTATAAAGTTATTCCATTAATAATAAATCCCCAGTTATGGCCCCGAGAGAAAATCTCATTAGACTTGCTGACAGTTAATATAACAGCAATAAGTCAACTTCATGCACAAAATCAAGTCCTCCATGTTTAGAATAGCAATTTTCTAGCCAAATAAGCAGCCACTATAATTAAAATTTCCAACATTAAAAGTTTACTATACGCCCTGAAAAAAGGCCCAAATAAAATATAAAAATTACAAACCTCACTTTATCTAAAGCCACTCACACAAATGGCTGATAAAGCCTGATAAGTAATTATTTCTTGAAATATCATAATGAAACAATCGAAATTAAGTAAGGAAATATAAGAGCATATGATTATTTCTATTGGCCATGCTTTATCATTTAACCTGTGTTAAAGAAGCCTACTACTGTACACTTGTGCATTTTACTTAGTGCTAGATAAATTGAGTTTGGAGTGAAGACAACTAAATGTAACAAATTATTATAAATATAAATTTTANGTTCGGGTCTCGAAATCTTGACGCTGGGGTTTAAATTCCGCTCTGAGCAAGCTTTAATTAATAAATAACCTGTGATCCTTCCCCGACCCTAAGTGGTTGAAAGGGAGGTTAACACAAAAAAAAAAAATTAAAAAAAAAACCTAGCAAGTCGCCCTGAACGTAAGGTGTCTCCTTTAACGTGGTTTACTAATCAATCATTATGGTACAATGTCTGCAATGAAATAGATTAATAGACAGAAACATTATCTTTTATTTATTATTTTTCGCTGACATTTTTTTAAAAATACTGTATTTATAATTCTACACACACACATATAAATATGTATATATACATACATACATAAACTTGTATTAAATAATTAATAATAATTTTAACAATTGTTCTTTTAAAATAGGCATTAATAAAAAAGAGGCAAAAAATTTACAAGGAAGTTTCTTACAATGTGTTTTGATAGAGATAGCAAAAAGAATCGCTAACTGTCTGCCACTCGGTTGAAGTTAGAAAAGTTAACAGTTATTCTGCTGTCTCCACTGTTCCTTCATCCACCAATCTTCTAATCAGCTTCAAATATGTATGGGCTAATAGACAAAGCTGAGGAGCTGCTGATACAAGCTCATTTAGTTGCTGATGAATTTATGATAACTGCCAATAAAGATACTGAACTACTTATAACTAGTGACCCTCCTATTACATTTTTTTTCAAAGGTGAAGGGGGGTCTTTTCTCAGCAAAAATCCACATTAATATTAAAATAATTAAAAATTAATAGTAACAATGGGATAGAGTAGTAACATTGGAGGTAGGTTGGCCATCAAGTATTATGCTGGAGAAATTAGTCGGGGTTTTAACCCAGCATAAAAAGATACCACAAATATTAGCCACCTTATAATTGATAGTAAGGAAGTGAATAAGAGATAAAACATTTTGCCATTAATCTAATTTTGCCATTGGTCTGATGGGATGGTTGAAAGATCAATCCCTTCTGAAATAAAATATGCTCAATAAATGTCAATAATCAAATAAGGATATAGGATTATTTAAGGATTCAAATACTGATTATTTGTCACCTTACTTGCTAAATCAATACAGAAACAGCACAAAAGGAAATTGTTTTTACAAAGTAGGCAATCTCTGCAAGAAGCTGCATTGATTCCTTGGCTTAATTAAAATGTCAAGCCTAAGATTACCTCAAAGAAAACACTAAGAAATGCAGATAAAATTGACTTATTATGGCAGTAGATTTGAAGAACCCTCAAATATAGCAACCTTTCTAGACATAGGGCATTCAAGACATTTCCTATTGAATATCTTGTTGCTTCAGTCAGTGATATGTATACTTGTATGTAATTAACGCACATAAAGATGGAGGAAAATCGAGTTAGAGATTCAATTTTCAAGTACCCTTTAGATAACCCAATAGGTGTTCATGGGGAAGCAAAAGTTGAAAATAAGTTCAAGTTAAACCTACTAATTCAAAATTAGTATAAAATACTTTTGTCAACTAAACATTGTTTTTGAGTAACTGCTGATTCCAAAAAGTGGCAATACTGCCATAAAAATAGAATACATCTTATCTGAACTTTTATCAGACAAAATCGTATTAATAACAAAGATAATTTCGCAGTTTGTTCTGACAATTTATTTGTAAAGTTTCATACTCACCCTATTAATAATAAAAAAATAAAATTGCTTCTTTGTTTGTTTCTTAAAACATAATTGAAATAAAATTTTAAAATCCAACAATCAATCAAAAGAGGATATATTATTTTTTTAATATCTAAAAAATCTTCCTTCTACAAAGACTCCAAAAGTGTAATGCATTTTTTAAAAAGAAAATAACAAAGTCTTACCTGGTAATTAGTGTCATAAAATCTTTTCGAAATTGTTGAGTCAGTATTGCATACAAGTAAGGATTGGCACAGGCATTAATGGGGTATATAAACACCAGTAGTATTTTAGACTGTGAGATCGTAATTAATGGATAACCAGTAACTGCAGTCATTGTGAAAAATGCTACTGGAGCCCAACAAAGGAAATTAGTCCCCACAAGTATAGTCATCTTTCTGGCTACAGATCCTTCTCCTATTGAATGTCTTGTTTCTTCACTTAGTGATAAGTATATTTGTACATAACAAACACACATGAGGCCAAAGGAAAATCCAGCTAGGGATATCATTATGATTATGTATGCTTTAGATATCCCATTATGAGTGTCCATAGGGAGGCATATGCTGAAAAATAAGTCAAAGTCAAACTTACTTGTCCAAATTTAGTAGAATGTTTATTAAATACATTAGTCAACTTAACCTTGTACTTGAATAACTGCTGATCCCGAAAAGAGGCAATACTGCCATAAAAACAGAATATACCCATCCAATCATCATCACATTTCCAGTTAACTTCAAATCTAACATATTCAAAAAGAGAGCATGTCTGATTGCGAACCAACGCTCAACAGTTAAAACTGATAGAGTATAAAGTGACAACTGATGAGCAAACACTGTCAAAAATCCAGCAACTTTACAGCCGATTCCTTAAACAAAGATAATATTATATTAGTTAAATTAAGCAAAATATTATTTAAGTGATATAAATGCTCTTTCATGAAAATATTGAGAAAGTTGTATATTTATAATTAAATCTATCAAGTGGTAAACAATTATTTAATTTAAAAAACATTGCCTGTTTATTCCCCAGGTCTCTTTTTGGGATTCAAAACCTTTTGCTTCAATCCAGGATTTTACCTTCTCCTTCAAATTGGGATTTTTTTTTTTTAATTTACTTTTCATCACTTCGGAGGTTCTGACTATCGACTAGAATTTGGTCTTATTCCTAAAGAGGACACTACTGGCTTACTGGATAGACTCAAAGATATTCTTTCCTTAATCTATTATCTCATCATTCACTCCTAGAGATGATTGGGAGAGATCCCAATGCCACTGAAAACTATGGATCACAATTTCCACATTCTTTTCACTTCTCGCTGGTGGTAAGTCCAATCCACTTCATTATTAACACTGCAGATATGCCTACTATTAGCCCTCTTCAGTTTTGCTAATGCTGCAGCTATTTATTCCTCAAATTTAAATCCCATCCTTGCTTCCCAACCTCTACTATAAAACCTCCAACCCCTAGAACCCTCGCTATCCAAGTAGAGATTCAAATAGATTCTTGAAAATCAAGCCATGTCACATTTACTCTTCGCCGCTCATCAGGATGACAGGTCCACAGGTGAAAGGAGGACAGGTCCTTTCATTAATGTGCTTTCCTTCCCTATTTCTCAGAAAACCCAAACCTCTTATCTTGGTCAAGTCATTGATGAACGCCTCACCTGAGGTTCATACATATATTATGGCAAAAGAGAGAGGCAACTAACAGACGCCACAGACTTTTGTTGAGACAAATATGTTCAAAATTATCCCCCTCAAACAAATTACTTATATATTCAATGATACTGAAACATACTTTGACTTACAGTATAATAATATGATGCAGTGTTAAACCCTCCCATATCCAACGAATCTACTCCCATATCCAATAAATCTACTCCCTACAATCCAAGATCATATGAAAAATAGCCAACGTATCCCCCTATGTACCTTCACTATCAAAATTATATTTATGCTCTTATCGAAAAGGTTAAAGAAATTTCATGTTAAAATTTAAATTGATCAGGCGGCAATTATTATTGGCAAATGTTTGCCTATATGCTTTTCAACTATGTCACTAGTCTAGTTAGACTAGTGTAGTTATATCTTTTCGAACTAGAGTCATCTCGGTTTCCCCTGGGGATTCGAAAATTTCTGCCCCAATCTAGGATTTTAACTTATCTTACAACTTATGACATTATTTTCTATTCTTCTATTCTAAAGTATTAGAAAGCAACAGCGTCTGGTAAGCATTTTTATAAATTTAAGGGGTATTTTATTTAACCTAGAACGTTACTCAAAAACGAGTAGCACTTAATGAATGGTGATGGGTGAGTCAATAGTTCACTTACTCTGTAAATTTTTATAGCAATAGGAGGGTAAAAAACTAATTCTATATAAAACAATCATTAAGTCAATACTCTAATCACTATTTGTTTAAATGGTTTTATTTTTTCTTTATTGGTTTCAGTTCAATCTTGACACCTATTCACAAGCTTAAAAACTAAAAAACATTTCAAAGAAATAAAACAACCACACACACACATATGGGCATATAAATATATGTNAAAAGAAAAAATTACAATGAGTAAAATTTTCAGAGATTTCTTGCCCTTCGTCAGTGAGGAGTGAAGAGAGACAGACTGGTGAGAAATCTCCCCAAAAATTTAACTCATTGTAATTTTTTCTTTTTGTGTGTTCACTATACTCTTTCTCCCACCTATTCTTATTTATTATATATATATTAAATACTGTAACTAAGTAAACATTTTTCTCTAATATTACCTCTTTGCCAGCCATAAGCGTAATTGAAATAAGTTTCAGTTGATACAATATCCATTACAGCCAGCATAGCCAAGTATACAGCCATAATGAGGTCTGCGAAGGCTAGATGACACATCAAGTACCTCGGGACAGATCTTTCACTGCGGGAGAGACAAAAGACAATGAGGACTGAGACATTGCCGAAAATCGCCGTTGACATGACCAACCAGACAGATATCCTCAGCCAAGTCCAACTCATCATGTCTTCACAGGGATTTAAAGCATCAGGTTTTGGGGAGCAAGATATATTCCTGAAATAATGCATTTTTAAATACAAATTAAAGTCTTAACAGTAGGTTTTTGTATAATACTAAAATTCAATAAATAACCCAAATAAAAATCTTCAAAATTAATTTTGAAAATATAAATAACTAATTCACAAGCATTAAAATATTCTAATCCTTTGCCAAATGTGGAAAACTAGATAAATAAAATTTAGAAAGACAATAGAAAAAAAAAAATTGAACGATTATAAGCATAAAAATAAAAGCAGTATCTGTGAGTACTTCGCCGGCTTCTGGGCTGGCTAAGCTGCTCAAAGGATCTATTGTTTTGTTTCTCCCTTGTCACCAATTATAAGAAGCGATGGGACTGAGTGTCAATCAGGAGAAGACCAAATATAAACTTGCAGAGCCGGAGACAGATCTAAGTGTATGGGAACTGGCAGGTATTAAAATTTATATTTCATAATGTTATAATTATTAGATGTTTTTAGTTGGGGTTTGGTCAAGGTAGATCCAAAAAAAATACATTATTAATTAAAAAAATGTGTATTTTTTTAAAAATCTTCCTTTTTTAACCTCAACAAAGAAACATCTAATAATAATATCTACGGTAAAATCAAAAACAAAAAAAACTCTCCATTTGAACATAATATAATGATGTTTATATTTCATAATGGTGGTAAATTCTTTTTTTTTTTTTTTTTTTTTTTTTTTTTTTTTAAGGATGTATCCTAAATAGTTGTGTAGCAGAATTCTCTAGAAGCTAAAAGGCCAACAAAAGTTATGGCATCAGCAAACACCAAACAAAATTTGTCATGCCTGACATACTCAGTTAAACTCAATCATATGATTAAATGATAAATAAATAATACACTTTCATCAGAACCGTTGACACTTATGAATTGGACAACTGGATTTTCATGAGCATGGAACTCAAGAGTATTAATTTAAACACAAGACACTTTGAAGCAGTTTTGTGTCAATTAAAGTTAGCAAGGACAGGATAAGAGAACGAACCTCTTCATCCACAACGAATTATGAAACCTCTCTAGGTTTCTTAATTTGATATAGATACATATAATGATGACACACATTAAGCTTATGAACTGAATTGAGTAGACTGAGTTTCAAGAATCTCCACAACTGGCGAGCAGCAATCGCAGGCAATGTAGGTACAAGTTAAGCCATAATGATACCCACCTTATATATACATCCTGTTTACCTCTAACAATATGATAAGGGTTTATTAAACTATTTCATCCTAATTCTGTTTCAAATGATACCTTTACTGATGAGGCAAATCAGAAACAAATCATCAAAGGATATGGAACTTACACATATTCAAGTTGTTTAAAAGGTAAACCTGTACGTGTTATTGGGAGAGGGGGCAAAAAGTATTTTAACTAATTCATACCTTAGGTAGCTTGCCACTTAAATATCCATTTATAATCATTACCAATTCCAAATAGTAGAGGGGGAGATACATTTAGGACCTCCGAAACAATCTAACGGAGTTAGAGTACCGTATTGGGCAGGCTTTTACCATGAAATAAGTTCCTGTCCAGTATGGTAAGTGTCCAGAGTAGAGCAGAAACTCCACTCTACTTGACCATAAGTGATTGCCTAGAGAATAGAAAATAGTAAAGGAGGAGGAGAGCTACAACCTTCGTGCTTCTACTCTTGACCCGTACTCAAATGACTGAAAGTCAAAATTAAACTTTAAAGATTCATGAAACATAAAATATTCTTACTTTCCTGTTAAGCTACCACAGATGGCATGGATTTTGGTTTTATTAATAACAGCAGTAGTTTGATGAAATATCTCTTCACTGTTTCCTTTGTAGTAGACTTCTGGCATTGCATTTTCCAAGGTCTCTGAAACATTTTTATTAACTATGTAGACAAACATTTTTATTTTTGAGCAAATCTAATAGTTGAAATATTATTTGTACATTGAATTTTCAAACTTAATAGCTTTGTTTCAAATGATACCTTTATTTTGGAGCTCATCCCTGAAATTAGAATCATTAAAAAATCGATCTTCAGTACTATCAATTATTTCACCAAACATATCTCTCTCAGCCCTAATTTGTTCTTCTTTACAATGCTTCTTTTGGAGAGAAATATATTCCTATTAAAAAAAAAAAAAAAAAAAAAGAAGGATTGTATAATGTTTGAATAATTATTTTGTTTGCGCAATAAATATTGTTTTT